>JALPQI010014543.1:0-32314 GCA_025490895.1 Thaumatotibia leucotreta
ATTAATAGAAAGGTCTTTGAAAATGATATGAAGGTTTATACATCACATTTTTATTTAAGCAAATCTTTTTCGAGATATCAGGTCTCAAAGTCTGAAAAATGTGTCCCCCCCCCCTCTATTTTTTAAACTACGCGATATAAAATTCTGAAAAAAATATATGTTATGCACATTAATAAACTCTATCAACGATTTTTGGTTTGATAAAATTATCTCCTATAGTTTTTGAGGTAGGTTGATTTAACTGTATTTTTTTAATAATAAATTGATAATGGTACGGAACCCTTTGCGCGCGAGTCCGACTCGTACTTGGCCGGTTTTTATCCTTTCTACCAAGTCTCGGTCTCGGTCTCGGCCGAGAATCAAATTTATTCTCGGTCTCGGTCTCGGCCGAGACTAAAATATGGATCTCGGTCGGACCTTAATGGAAACTATGTATACATTTACTAATCAGTAATCAGGGTCGCGTTTTATAAAGTTACATTTTACAATTTCGCTCCCTTTCGCTCGCTTTCTCTCTAACGCACGCACATAATATGTTGGCTAAAAAAGAGAGGCAAACAGCAAAATTGTAACTTTATAAAACGCGACCCTGGTTGGCAATCGAGGTTTCGGCCAATTGAAAGTTGGCAAATAATGTTTGCTGAGATGTTGGTACACCAAGTGAATCATCTGCGAAAAGTTTGTTGGCTTGAAGGTTCAATTTGGCAAAATGAAATTCTACGAAAAGGTAGGAAAGGTTTTTTTTGGATAAATAAATAAAAAGATTAGATTACATATGTACAATTTAATTGCAGAATTATTATAATTACAAAGATGAACGACTAAAGCGACAATTACACTTGGTCGTTCTCCGCATGCAAACATTGTCGGTTGCCTGGCAACCTCGCGAGTTACGGGTTTTAATCGCGTAAACTTGCGTTTATATTTATCCTGACCTTAAAATATGAAGTCGTTAAAATATGAGTGATAATCGTGAAAGTTTAATTTAAATCAATATAATACCAGAAATACTTGAAACAAAATTTATTGTACAATATACATTTCATCTGAATTACTGTCACGAATTTACTTAATTATTACATGATTAGCCAATGTCAATTTATAAAAAACTATTCTCACTAAATTATTAATATTACATTTATCTATCATTTTATCACCATCATTAATAAAATAATTTCATTGTTGAACATATCGCCGCTATTCTTACTCAACGTCGTATCTGCGACACTTACGTGATGGAAAAAACACCTGGCGACTGTTCCATGAAATAATTGGTGTACTTAGATCTGAAAGTTACATTTTACAATTTCGCTGTTTGCTTCTCTAACACACGCATACAGGTATTGGCTAGAAAGAGAGACAAACAGCAAAATTGTAACTTTATAAAACGCGACCCTGAGGTTAAATAAGTATAGGGGCATTAGCACTTTTAGGGACACCCAATTAGCGTGAGATATATAAAACTTAATTACAGTCAGGTTTGTAACGATACTTAAGTACAATGTCTATGTACGATGTCTTTTGGAATATTTTTTTTTTGCGATTTTACGATACAATACGATACAATCATTTATTCATAAAAAACATTATTTTTACATGTCAAGTTCTTATACAGGGTGGTCCAAACCTTGACGCCAAAAAATTTTTTTTAGGTTCCCTACGTCATGGGCTATCAGAATATACCCCATGTATGTTAACCGATTTTTTGTGGTTTTCGAGTTATGAATTTTTGAAAATTTTTTTTTGAGAAATTCTGGAATGTATAAATTTATTGTTAAAAAAAAACTATTGTTTTTTTTTATATTTTCTTTTTGTAAAAGTATTACTACAACTAAAGCATTTACTGACAAGAAAAATAGCGGCCTCACTTTGATACAAGTAGGATAAAAAATACCAAATTCAAAATTTTACGTTAAAAACGCATCAAAATAGCATTATTGTACGTAAATAAAAAAAAATAAAACATAACCCAAGGATTTTTGGTAATCTAAAGACTGCCCTAGACCATAAGCCTTCGTAAAAGCAAAAAAAAGTGATACTTAATGATGAGGATTTTTCGGAGTTACTACTCCCGGTCAAATAAATTTAAAAAAAAGCATCTAAATTTTTTATTAAAAAATAAAGTAAAATTTCGTCTGTTTTGTTGTTCTTATCAATAAACAAAGACAGAAAATACCACGAAAACTTAATTTGTGTAGTTTTTGAAGTCATTTTTAACTACTTTAAAATTTTAAGTTTTTTTATTTTTATTTGACCGAGTATTCCGAAAAATCCTCATCATTAAGTATCACTTTTTTTTTGGTTTTACGAAGGTTCAAGGTCTAGAGCGGTTTTTAGAATACGAAAATTCCTTGGGATATGTTTTATTTTTTTATTTACGTACATGAATGCTATTTTGACGCGTTTTTAGCGTACAATTTTGAATTTAGTATTTTTTTATCCTACTTTTATCAAAGTGAGGACGCTAATTTTTTTGTCAGTAAATGCTTTATTTGTAGTCATATTTTTACAAAAAGAAAATATTTAAAAACCCAATAGTTTTTTTTTTATTAATAAATTTCTTCATTCCAGAATTTCTCAAAAAAAATTTTTCAAAAATTCATAACTCGAAAACTACAAAAAATCGGCTAACATACATGGGGTATATTCTGATAGCTCATGACGTGAGGAATCTAAAAAAAATTTTTTGACGTCAAGGTTTGGACCACCCTGTATACATAATTTTAACATATTATCATTGTCAATAAGTTACCTACATACCTTACCTACATAAAAAACTGAAGTGTATGTACGATGGTAGGTACATGTTCGGTTTTTTTCATTACCAAAACCGAGTTTTTATTGTAATTTAGTGCTTTGTCGTTATAAACCTGACTTCAATTAAGCTTATTTTTAATCTGACGCTAATTGAGTGTCCTTAAATGTGAAAAGTCATAGCGACGATTTGTCACTATCCTTGCGAAGCCTCTAATCATTCATAGGCTTCCTACACTTATTTATCCTTCTTTTTAGTTTTTCTCGCATTTTTCTTTTTACCCTTCGCTACCCGCTTGAGTCTGGGTTCATGGAAGCGTCTTTTATGTTGCATCATGGCGGAGCGCTGCACAAATGTCAACGGACAACTTGGACAAGAATAAGGTCTGTCTCCGGTGTGTAGCAACCGGTGTCGATAAAGAGAATCCCTCTTGCCAAACCGATGCCCACACTCCAAACAAGGATAAGGTTTCTTATGCCCATTCACATGTTCTGTCAAAGCACTCTTCGTCTTAAATCTCTTAAAACACTCCGGACACTCATATGGTCTCTCCCCGCTATGCATGCAAAGATGTGTTTTCAGAATGCTCTGGAAATCAAATGTCTTGTCACAGTATGGACAGGGAAATGGTTTATTTAACTTCTCCCCTTTCGCTATCTTCTCTATATGATCAGCGGAATGCTCCTCCCATTTGAGGACATCGTCAAATCTTTGAGCGCAAAAAGCACACTCATACACGCCATTTTCATGCGTCTTTATGTGCTTATATAGATCCTCGTTTGAGTAGAGAATCCGAGTGCAAAGATAGCAAGGAAACTCGACTTTTTCTCCATGCTCGCGTTCAGAATGCCGATTCAAATCGATAAGAGATCTATAGCCCTCTTTACAGGTCGCACATGAGAATACCTCCGGCTTTTCATGTTTAGTCATATGTCGTTTCAAAGCGTCAAGCACGGGATATCTTCGAAGACAAACTGGGCAAGAAAACAGTCGTTCCCGTAGATGCGTGTTTAGATGTTCCGCGTATTTGTTGTTCGTTTTGAACTCTTTAGGGCAGAGATCGCAAATCAAAGGTGGGCCCTGGTGAGAGCGAAGATGTGCGAGGAGTAAATAGTGATGGGAATACGCCGCGGAACATAAAGTGCAGGAATGTTTAGAGGTTAATGCGTGTACGTCCCGCATGTGAGAGCGCAAACTGGATTTGCTTTTAAACCTCTTGGTGCAAGAGTCACAGGTTAACAACCGCACGATTGGTTTATCTTCGGGCACGTCGACGATTTTATCTGGATTGGCTGGAATTAGAATAGTAATGTGAGGATGAGAGGACTAGAGGCGCAGTAATGCTATAGTGAGAGATATGGTGATGCCATCAACACAATTTTTGCGAAACGAATCAAATTAAATTATTGATTTCTTAGGCGCCCAGCCCTTTCCATCTCAAGGATATTGGCACACAAAGCAGCTCTATCGTTCTATACCATTTGTCAGAACAAATACATTTAAACATCCCTAAAAACTTGCATTATTCCATAATCACACACTTTTAGAACACAATCTTGGTTTTATTACCAACATAAAACTTTGAGCTCACATACATTTTTAGTTAAAATTATTGATATAAATTAGTATCAACGTAAAAATATATCTGTGAACGTAAAGCGTTGCAAAATTTCCGGAGTAAATCCCGTTTTTTTCCGAACAACTTGATTTTTTCGAAGTTTCCACTTTAATTGAATGAATTTGAATTTTCAACTCTAAACCAATGGGAATGAGGTCTAATTTTCAATTCTACCAGGAGAACGCGTTGTCATCGAGGAAAAAAACAATTGACATAGATAGAAAGGAATGACAGGGTCATTGATTATTTCTGTAAAAACCCGAAAAAAACTAAATTTTCACACATTCTCATTAAATTTCAAACATTACATTTTTTCCGATATTTTCAACGCTAAACGTATTTCAGGATATGTGTCAAAGACGTCAAATGCTATGGAAAGCCAGTCATATTTGTTTACATTTTTTTTAGATTCTGCTGAGTAATGGTATAGATATCAAGAGATATAAAGCTTACTTATAAAAAAAATATTCCTTACTTACCAGGATAACTACTAACAGGAACAAGAGTACATTTTTCCAAAGGAACCTGGTCAGGTTGTTTTCTGCTATAAGTTCTCAAAAGTCGTGGCATATTTGTGAGTGGTCTTAATTTAATTTTTTCCACGGGAGGTTGCTTGTTAATTAAAGGCTTTATCGTTTTGATATTAGCTACTGGGGCGTTTTCATTTTTTATCTCAATGTCCATATCACTGTCGCTATTTTGTTCATCTTTAATATGAATCTCTTCGGTGATCAGTATTTTTCCTGAAAATAATAATAATGTTATTTAGTAAAGCATTTAAATACAACATTAATATATATTCACAGCATTCAGGGACAATATTAAGCCACGTTTTCACTTAGTGTTTTGAGCGAGTGTTCGCTTGTTTGTGGGCTAACGAACGAACATTTTGCTATGTGAATTATTGTTTTGTTTTGTGTCCTGCTCATGAACGAACGAATGCTCGCTCAGAACACTAAGTGAAAACGCAGCTTTACACAGATCAAATTAGACTCAAAGCTCTCAAACTAAGCATATCTTGTACAGTCGAGTCGCCATTAGATCTATCGTAGCATCCGGGGCGTTCAAATATATCTGAACACGCCTTTATTGCCATAAGGGTAGAGAGATAGTGTTCAGATATTATTTATGAAAATAAAATTTATTCAATGATTAAACAATTTTTTGTACAGAAATCTTTTTTTTTAACACCTTCGCTGCGGCAATTAACTTAAATTGTAATTAACCATACTTGTACAGGTCACATATGACCTGTTCCGCACTGAGCGTGTTAAACAATATATGAAAATAAAGATTATCAATACTTTACATGAAAGCAAAGTTGATTAAATTACATCACAAATTTTTAGGCTATATTTAGGTGAATTAGATACTCACTTTTCTGTGTCTGCACATTCGCATCTACTTGCAGCTTACGTTTTTTGCGGATAGGACGCTCATTTAAATCTACATGGTTTGGGTTCAGCGCAAACTTTGCAATGTCAATTGAATCTATTTCACTCTTTATACATGAATCATAATCAATGTTGTCAATCTTATGTTCAATTATAAGATCGTTAGCTCTTGACAACTGAGATAGACAGATATCTTTATGGGATCTATTTTCCTGTTCTAAGTCTATTTGGAAGTCATCTTTGAGTTCTATATTAATAGAGCAACCTATTTCTCCAGTTTGCTGTACTGTTCTATTTACACCTAAATGTGTGATATCAATGTCAATCTCTTTTTTATGTTGTTCATCTTCTTCTTTGCAGATAGGAGAGTCTTCAAGCCTTTTTGAAGAGTTCGTATCCAGCAGAACCTTTGCAATATTACTTGAATCTATTTCATTCTTTTTACATGAATTTAAATCCACTTTGTCATCCTTATGTTCAATTATATCAGCTTTACCTTCAGATAATTCAGATTGACAGATATCTTTATGGGATATATGTTCCTGTTCTAAGTTTATTTGGGAGTCATCTTTGGATTCTATCTTAATAGGACAAGCTATTTCTGCTGTTTTCAGTACTGTTTCATTGACATCTAAATATGTGGTATTAGTGTCATTTTCTTCTTTGTGTCCTTCAAATTCATCTTTTATGTTTGAAAAAATTTCATGTAATTTAGGGTCAATAATAGTTTCAGCTACAGCTAATTCTTCTTTAACTTTAACATTATTTTTAAACATACAACTCCAATTTGAATTATTGTCAGTATTTGAAACTCTAATTTCAGCTAACATTGATTTTTTACTTGGTGCATAACTGTCCTCTTTAATTACTCCATTCATAGGGAGTTTATCATTTACAATATAATTGTTAAATCCAATTTCAACATCCATGACATCAAAGTCAGAGTTTTCATTTTTGAATTCTTCTTTAATATGAACATCATTATTAACTGACACTAATGTACTCTTTTCTTCTGAAAATATCAAAAATTCATTAATTTACAAATAAACAACATTCTGTGGTCAGACAACCAGCACTTTACAATAGATAGAATCAGGCAGAGTAGAATCATCCGTCCTAAAATCAGCAAGGAGCAAATCCAGTCAGGAAAAAAATGAATACAAACAGTTTCAACAATAGTAAAACATCCTATCCTTGGTTATAACTCGGAATTCGTATGTTCTGCAGTAAGGAATTTATGGTACAGTCAAGTGCAAAAATAACTATCGAAAGAATCCGCTCATAAATATGTTACAACATTCTTATTACACAGAATTAGAGTACACTGGGATATATTTTTGTACATTTTTGTCTACACCTTTTGTCTTTGACTGTACTTCACCATCAATAAGATGGTTTATTATGGAAAGGACTTAGTGCACAAGTCATAATATATACAAGGTATTGGAATCATTTTTTATTATTTTCATTGTCTAAAGGAGCATACGCTATTCTATCCCCCACTCTACAAAATCAACGAATCACATTTTGTGTAACGATCGAATTTCGTAGAGTAGGGGGTTAGAATAGCGAATGCTCGTATGACCTTGATATGCAATTGGTTAAGATCTTAGGATAATCATAAGCTGTTGTATTTTTGGCTTATTTCTTGGTTATATGGGCAGCAAGGCGCATTTGTCAATATCGAAGTTGTTTGGTTCTTCTTCATTGACAGCGGGACTTTGACATGTGAGGAGAACCATAAGCACTTTGAATAAATGGCATGAAAGGTTGTCCTGTCCATAAACAAGCAAGTAAATCCTAATATTAAAATGGTTATTGCAGGATTATAATTATTAACGTAACTAACATACCAGAAAATACATCAGGAACATTTTTTGATGTGAAGTCAGCTAGTTTATTTACTGGCTCTGCAGTTTCCACCTTTTTCTTTCTTTGGTACTGTTTGATGACCTGAAATTCATGTAAACAATTTCAGCATATGCATATTAGAAAAATTGCTTGTTTGCGAAATGCAAGCATGCAAAGAGTCTATCCATATTCGGCTTTATCCGGAATATCTGGATGCCTGGAAAAGCTAGCTTCATAAAGGTGATCACAAATCACATCACATCATCAGTCTATCTCAGTCCACAGCTGGACGTAGGCCTCTCCTACTACCTATGAACGCATCACATTAGGACGTAATTATGCAAAAGGGAACCAACTCACATGAATTTTTAATTCTAATTAACACTTTAAATCACAAGAAACAAAGTCAATCTTTAATATGACAGATTCACATGGATTGGTTCCCTATTGCATAATTACGTCCAAGGAGTAATGCCCATAATCGCCACGCTGGGCTAGCGGGTTGGCGATCGCAGAAATGTGTCCATTGTGAAGATGCTGCTGCCCATCACAATTGTGATGATGATCCTTTATGAATGGTCTGCAGTGACACTTCAATCCCTTAGTCGACTCTTACAACACCCGTAGGAAGCTGTAAAGCACCACGCTGCTGTAAAGGTGATGTAAATGCTTTATTTACCTTAGGTACTACCAGACGCTCATCTTCGGGGGTGTCCTCCCTCGCGTATCTACTGTACCTAGACTGGCGCACCACTTTTGCGTTTGGCATTGCTTCCTTACTCCTTTTCATGTTAACACTTTAATGCACAGTAAATGTGCCACAATCATTTCACGTAACATCGACAATTTTGTGTTTGAAAGCAGGTGCTGCCGGCACGAGTTGCATACATTTTGATGTAAGGAATATAGGAAAATTTAAGCGCAGACTTATTTCAGCGCTCTTTTGATGAAGGCCTGTTGTTTTTCCCCTAATCCTTACATTTGCGTTATAAAATTCAAACAAAATAATCGGATCTGCATCGTATCAATATAAAATACAAGATCGACATTCGACAAACGTTTGACTTGACTTGACATTGACAGTAATCTATGACAGTGACGTGAACATGACATTTTATTTTAGGAACGTTCAGGAACGTTCGGTTTTCTAAAAGATTCGTCATGTTGTGAGTTATTAATTTAAGCCAACGATCATCGAACTAATCTGCTAGCTAAGGCTAATATCTCGTGTTTGACAACAACTCGCAGCTAGAGCTAGTCTCTTTTTTTAATCAATACAATAGAACACTAAATAGTGCTTGTAATGTGCTGTAGTGCTTTATACATATATTTTTTTCGAGGGGCCGCAACATAGTGTGCCACTAAGAGGGATAGACATTGTCACTTACTACTAAGAAGATACTTGTGTGTGTGGCACTTAGACTTAGCATCTAACACACAAACACACAAAAAATAGTGGCACAGTGATAAGGACGGACGATTATCGTTCCTTTTCACTTCCACTAGTAAAAAGTTTCATAAGACCATCCCTTTCGTTCTTGCTATTATTATTACGTTGTCAAATCCATATCCATATTCTAAATCCATGATTTTTTTCGATCATATTGAGAAAGGAAATGGTAATATTTATCTGTGGTATTAGGATTTTTTTATTTCTGGACGTAAACATGGGGCGTAATTTCCATTTCCGAACGCATGAGCCAAATATTTTTGACATGAAACGTCACGTCATACGTCACGCAATAGGAATTATACGCGTAGTCAAAGTCGCGAAATCGCCCGTTTAAGAAGCCCGAGCTTCTCGAGCACCGGCAGGTCCGGGCGTGTAAACATGCGGATCAGCTGCGGCTGCATCCGGAAGAGCGAGCGTGGCGTGTGAGCGAGGGCAAACTCGGGTCGGAGCGCCGCGGCCCAGCGACGTCATGTCTGTCGAGTACGTGCTCGTCAGCGAGGGCGAGCAGGACGAGCCCATCGAGCTGCCGACCGAGGAGGACGGCTCGCTGCTGCTCAGCACCGTGGCGGCGCAGTTCGCGGGCGCCAGCGGGCTCAAGTACCGCGACCGCGCCGCCGGCCGCCTGCGCGGGCTGCGGCTGGTGGAGCAGCGCCTGTCGCCGCCGCCGGGCGGCTGGGCCGCGCACCGCTACTTCTGCGCCTTCCCGCGCCGCGCCAGCCCCGAGCCGCGCGCCGAGCCCGACGACCCGAGGCCGCGCTGCTCCGACCTCATCGTGCTCGGCCTGCCCTGGAAGACGGGCGAGGACGCCGTCCGCGAGTACTTCGCCGCCTTCGGCGAGCTGTTGATGGTGCAGGTGAAGCGCGACGCGGCCACTGGGCTCAGCAAGGGCTTCGGATTTATCAAATTCGCGGATTATGGCGCGCAACTCCGCGCGCTCGGCCGGCGGCACTTGATCGACGGGCGTTGGTGCGACGTCCGCGTGCCCAACAGCAAAGAAGGGGGTGGTGGTGCGCCCCGTAAAGTGTTTGTGGGCCGCTGCACGGAAGCGCTATCTGCTGACGACCTGCGAGAATACTTTGCTGCCTTCGGGCAGGTGACAGATGTTTTCGTGCCCAAACCGTTCCGCGCATTCAGCTTTGTGACGTTCTTGGACCCGGAGGTAGCTCAGTCATTGTGCGGGCAAGACCACATCATTAAAGGCGTGTCGGTGAACATCAGCACTGCTTCACCGAAGCGCGAGCGCGGGCGAGGGGCTCTGCTCGGCTGGAACGTGCTGCCGGAGCCGCGGGTGTACAACTGGGTGGGCGAGGCTTGGCCTCCACCGCCCACGCAGGCTCCTCCACTGGACTCCAAGCCCTACCTCAAATATGAGTGACCACTGTACATACTCTGTGTCCAAGGACATGCTCTTCGTTGATTGCTGACAGATTTTATATGAAAGAAATGTGTAAATAATATAATATAAATAGTATGAAGTTGTCCCCGTTTGTTTTATTTTACTTTACTTTTCTTATTTTTTATATTAACCCATTACATAACATTTGGAACACTTGGAGGCAATCAGTTGAGAAGGAGGATGGTTTGATTGGTGTGAAAACAGCTAGAAGCCGCACACAAAATCGTGACAAGAGGAAAACTCGTCTGCGAGCACTATGTCCCTTATCAGGGATGACAGGAACACATCATCATCATTTCTTAATAAATAAAATTCCATATATACATAAATACTATAGGTATATTTAAAAAAATAATCGAGTCGTATTAGGTCATTACTAGAGATGTGCCGCGGAGAATGTTCTCGTTCTCGGAAATTCCTTCTCTTGAGAATTTCCGGACTTTCTCGGGAATGTTCTCCTAGACGAGAAAGTGCGAGAAAGTTAAATTTTTTTGCTAACATTAAAAAAAATACTCATAGCCTACTTTCTCATGAAATAAACGGGTACCATTATTATTTAAGTGCATGGAGAACACTTTTTCTTAAACAAATAGCTATTTAAAGTTAGTCTAGTTATTTTTGATTGTATTAATGCAACGTGCAACTCGTTCAAGATATTTACCATGTTTTCAATAACACTTTAGACAGTAATTAACATTCTTATCTTATCTTGCACGTGCAAAGCTACCTGCACCATCGGGGTGTTTTAGAATTTTTTATAACAATGTAACCCTTTGACCACACGTGTGATTTTGCGGAATAGATAAGGATAACCACCCACTCCAGCAATTTCCCCACTCTATTTATCTCATAAAAATTAGTTTACTAATTGTTTACTCAGTGTCGTCAAAGCTAATACACCGAGTAGTTGAAGTTTCGCGGCAGTGATGTTAAATATTCAAAATGAAGAAAAGTAAAGTTTTTGAATATTTCAGAACTATAACGGACGATGGCCGTGTTAATGGAAGTAATTTTTAAGCTTTCTTCCTTTAAACTAGCTCTTTTAAAAGTTGTAGTTGTATGTAGTTTCGAATAATATGAAACAAAAAAAATCTTTTATCAATAATAAAACTTGTTGTGTTAGGTAGTTAAATCTCTCTCTCATCTTAACTATCAATGAAAATAATTCAAATTTGATTAGACTTCGACTCTTCGTATCTACTCTTCATATAAATGCCTGTAGTTGATTTTTGTGTTATAGAATTGTATTTTCCTGTGTTTTTTTTTTCACTTTTTATTTTATTGTTGATTTTTTGAATACTAATTTTGATTACTTTGTATACTTTCTGTACTTTTTGATGATTATATTATTAAAAAATACGTATGTTAAAAGTTATTTTATTAGTATAAAACACCTTCCCCCACCTTGTTATCATATAGTTCAGTTATAAAAAGTAGGGGAAAATGTTCCCGGGTATATTCTCGTGGACAAGCGGAATTTGATATGGTAACACTCAGACTATTACCTCAAGACAAAGATACTTTACCGGAACCAATAATACTATACATAGGCGACAATAATTTATGCAAAAAAAGTCACAAAATGTGCTTAATCAATGTGCATTCTAAATAAAAGGGATGCTAGAATATGCGAGCAAGTTCTCGAGAACCTTCTCGTGAGAACGTTCTCAAGAACATGCTTGGAAATTTCCCAAGATAGTAGAGAATTTTACCCTTACAATATGTTGTTCCCTTTTAAATGTGTGTCAATGTATTTTAAAGCCATATAAGAAGAAATACGAATAAACAAATATCAAAATATGTGCAGAATGTATGTACTTTCTCGGATATTCTCGTTGCGGAGAAAGTTCCCGAGAATGTTCTCGCTTTATTCTCCCGTTCGCGAATGTTCTCGAGAACGGCCCATCTCTAGTCATTACCTATGAAATTGGCGTTTTGTATGGAGAATTTTGTGAAAAGTCTATTTTCTATACAATGAATTTTGTGTATATTTTCTTAATGTCAAAATAATTATATGATGGTGACTGTTCAATGTAGATGCAGTGCTTGAAAAGTAAAAGAACCCCTAAAGTAACTGATATTGCACTTATTATCAGCAATAGGAAACATTTATTATTTGGTATCATTATCAGTCATTCATATCAATTGATAAGAAAAATTTTAAGTAACTAAAATCTTTAGCATGAGTCACTAGGTATATCTAGTCTATGGGTCAAAATTATTTTCGTTGTCTTATTTTCTGTCCCTAAAAACGAGACACAGTTGTGATTTTTGTATGAGATGATGTTTTGTTTCCAATTTTTGATGTATGGATTAAAAGCTACCGTGAAAATGAAATACAAGTCCACGGGTTTTTTTTATACACTGAGTCGAAACAGCAACTAAAAGCGTGACAGAGTGGTATGAAACAAGACAACGAAAATAATTTTGACCTCTATTCATCATATTGTGGTAGGAATAAAACAAGTCATTATTGTCATTAATACCTATTATTAGGCAAATTTGAAAAGCCCAATTCAGGACAAGAAAACGCATTTAAAAATAATTATTTTATTTATTCTTAGTCATGATGCCCATCAATCTACAGGACTACAATTCTGTGATTTTTCAACCCTTAACGCATGACGTCATTTTTTTACTACATAAAAGTACTTAATATTAATATTTAACCATTATATTTTTCACAAAAACCCTTTAACCTTTTGACCCGCCATAGTCGGCCATAGACGACAACGGAAAATCCTGACTACGATGCCAATGACGGCACTGGACGACAGCTATGCCAATACAGTAGGAACTTAATATGTGGGACGCCGTAAAGATCAATTTCGTTTAAATAATCGTGAACGCGTGGCGTCTCGAGCTCGGAATATTCCTTTCGTTCGCCGTCTGGCAGTCAAAAGGTTAAAACCTACAAAATAATAAAATTCTTAAGTCAACTTGTTTGTTATTGCCACGGATACGGTCTCCTGAGTCACGCTAGTTTTATGTAAATTTATGCTACTTAAACAATGCAAACATACCTTTCTTCGTGTTAATAAAAATAAACCCTTCCCTTATTGTGCCACCTATATGTGATGCATGTTTGCATAATTTTGCATAAAACCAGCGTGATTCAGGAGACTGTAACCATTGCAATAACAGACAAAAAAAGTTGATTAACCCATTTGTATATCCTAGCGGCGCCAATGGATGACACAGCCCCATAATTATTTGCCGTCAGTAGGTATCATAATGTCATAAGCAATAAAGTTGACAGCAGTGTGTCGAAAACTGGGTCTTAACATATCGATTATTGGGATGTTTACGATGTAGATTTCTTGTGATTGCTGGTCAAGAATCACCATTCATATAAAATCCGTGAGATCTAAAAACGAACATTTGACAGTTTAGAAATGACTCTTATACATATATGAAAAATGTGAGTTTTACCCTCATAATTATAAGGGTTAATTTATATGTAACCGTTAAAAGTTCGTTCTTAGGCGTCGCGGGCTATAAACGTTAAGGTGTCCCCATGAATATGATTGAAATTCAAACAATTTACTATAAATAGAGGATGTGTTGCTATAGTGCGCCATGCACATTCAAGTGTTAAAAACCGTCCTAATATTGATTTTACAACAACACTATTCGTCAATAAAAAATTGGCCATCGTATGCCTTGTTTCGGTATTCAAGTCTTCGGATTTGAAATTATAAACTCCAAGGTATTTTTTTAACAGAGGCATACGAAAGGATGAAGCCGGCCGACACTCGTGTCGGGCCCGTCATGAGTCCATCGTTTCTAAATAGACGTATACGTCAGAGATGATTGTCAGCGCAGGTACTTGGCCGCCCAGTCCACGCGCGGGGCTCCGCTGCCGACCGTTGCAGTTTCTGAAAGTCAATATAAACAAAGGCATGTTTAGGGCTGCCATCTCGAAATTCGTAAAACCTGAACATAGACTGGAAAAACCTTGATGTTTGGCGTAAATTGCTTGTTTTCGCTCATCATCTCATACTAAAATTCAAGACCGTTTCTGAAAGACAATTTACTATGGCGTGCGGCGTCTATGTTTTATTTTCGTAGGTCTCAAAACAAGGATAAACCCGAGGAAACCCGGAAGGACGGATCGCAGTTGGCAGCCCTAGGCATGTCACAATTTAGAGGGTGGATCAGAGAATGTAGCGATGAAGGGTATGTCGCCAAGCTATAGTACCCACAGATAAAATATAGGGAAGATTCCGTGTATTAAGACATACCTGAACAAACTATTGTCATCCTTTACCATCTCAGTATGTATTCCATAAGGAAAAAGAGACAAACAAGGTAGTTCTACTCGGTCGTGAATTATATCACAGACTCCATTTTCTTAATTTTTCTTGAACAATGCTACCAACCTGACTAGATAAAATGTCATTACTATTAGTGTTGTCCAGTCTTCATCGTATGCTTTTATCGGCAATAATAATATTTTTACCAAATTAGGTAGCGATGAACAGTGCGAATAAACCTTATTTCCTACCCAGAATCACGATCTTCTGCGATCCTTAATATGTCATGATTTCTAAATCTACACTTTAGGATAAAAATAAAATCACAAAATTAATGAAATATTTTCTTTAATTAAAATGTCAAATGTCATAAGAAGTGTTCTGTCTAAAACGTATGCCACTAGTTGGCGCCACTTAGCGGTAAGGTCCCGCTAAGAAACACAATTACCTAGCCTCAAAGAACAACTAACTAGAAGAAGGTCATTTTATTTTTTTACATAATTTTATTAACTTGTACAAATCATTTAAACACGAAACTATAGGCGCTCTGAGAATTTAGACAAGTTTCTGGACCTGACGCCTCAGTGCTGCCGCCCTGATGAACGGCATTTCAGAAAACCCTCATTATAACATGTTTTACGGAACTTATCATCCCTTAAAGCATACCTAACAATTTTCGTATGATGGCTTCTTTATAATTAATCAGTCTACACAAGTATCACATGAGTGTCATTATTAAACTAAACTTACTTTACTTTCTGGTTGACATGACATTGGATGATTACCAAATATGGTGGGTACTACGTCAGAATGTAATCACTTATGGGTACGCCCTTGCCTGAAACAACAGCTTAAAAATGTGCGGAGCATATTTTTGAATACTTTTTAGGGCACCAGTCGTCTGCCTTTTTGATATTTTTGACCCATAATAGCCTTTGTTCAGTGTCCAGTGGAAACCTGTTGGACATTAAAAACATCGATTCATTTTTGAGTTGACTATCAATACATTTATCGATATCACGATCGGTCTCTTAAGTACCACACTATGCGATACAAATGTTTGAATCCCACTATTTATAATTACATTACGAATGTAAATACAAATGGTTTAATCACAAAACTACACATATGTATCCGACAACAAATATTGAATAAGATTTTCAGTTACTTTTACCTTAATAAGGTTCGAAATCTTAAAATTCAAGTCAAAACTAAATTGCCGGTGAAACGTAATGTCTTTATTTTGTTCATTCAGGTAACCCTGGCGGTTTTTACACCCTGGAACCACACAAGTCATCACTTTTATCACATTCCGTGCACTTATCGAACAGAAATATACATGAAAAGCTTTATTTTAATAAATAATTTAATTTAACGTAAGAATAACATGTATTAATACCTATGGGCTGTAATTAGTCTGAAATAAATGATTATTATTATTATTATTTTAATCACTTTTACTATTTGCGGTTTAGGTGCACTAGTATATCCAAACAAAGATCGTTGACAGGCATTGCCGGCGTCACCCACAGATAAAATAGACTCGGTCTATCAATTTTATATGTCTATGATAGTACCTAATCGTCAGTTAGATGGCCAATCACTTCTTTTTATGTCACGCGTTGCTATGGTTACGTACTATCCTGGGTCACCCTTAAAATCATAGTTTGATAGCATAAAAATTTACCAAACATAGATTTTTTGATAGTTACGTGACATTTCCACAGTGGGTCACCCACTAATCATGTTAGTAGAATTCTAGTTTGTTAGACAAACTAGAATTTTCGCTTCGACTTTCCTTATGTGAACTGCCAAAGAGTGGAATGCTTTGCCCGAAACTGTGTTTCCACATGTGTACAATCTGAATATCTTCAAGGCAAGAGTGAAAAGGTATCTAAAAAAAAACCTTGCAACGTTTGTCCCCTGGGTGATGTGACAGAATAACAAAAAAAAAAACGTGATTGGCCCTAGAACAATATAGTTGCAGAGTAATATATATAGTTGCCGTGTGTTCGCATTGCTAGAGGGTGGAAGGAGGTAGGGAAAGTGGTACTTATATACATAGTTCGGCACGTTATCGTCAGTTAGAACAGAATCACGCCATCTGACAAAATAATTATAGTTTTTGTGAGTTCGCAACTTCGCATGTCTAGTCGGTATAGTAAATGTCAGTTAAAACAGTTTCATACTATCTGCCACAGTACAGTTGCCATGAGCTCGAATGACTACAGAGTGGAATAGCGAATGTACGGAAGTTGGTATCTCAGTTGATATGGTATAGCAATCGCCAGTTAGAACAGCCTCTCCCCATCCGACATATAGTTCAGTCCAGTATATAGTTGCCGATTTCTAATAATGAACCTTTTGACAGTTTAGAAATGAGCCTTAGGTACATATATGACGTTAAGACTATCGGAAAAATGGTGAGTCTTAAAATCATACTAATAACTGTCAAAAGTTAATTCTTAGAAATCAGCAACTATAAGGTTGGTTTATAACTTATATAGTTACCATGAGCCCGCATAGCCAGCGGATGAAACAGCGACGTATCAATCCTCGCGCCGGCGACATATCGCGCGGCGCCCAGATACGCGGCCGCCGCGCCGCGCGGCAACACGGGCGCGGCGCCGAGGTAGCCCCCCGCTTCGCGCGGCAAAACGGGCGCCGCGCGCGGCACGGGCAGCACGGAGCGCCCGCGAGACGTGTCCACTCGGCGGGGCTCTTCGACCCGCCGGAGGGGTTCTTCTGGACGAGGTTCGTGGACTACTTCGCCGCTGCAATAAAAACCATTCTATCCTCATCCTGCCCGTCATACTCCGTGTTAGCTATTGAAATCTCTCTTTACTAGATAGTGAAGTGACTGACGTTACAGGAGCAGAAATTATACTCAAAGTGGTTCGTGGTAGAATGACCTCTATTTAATAGAAAGGGTTTCCTTATATAGTAATCTAGTTCCATACGGTGAAGGTTACATGATGCAATAGAAAGCGTACATTACTAGCAGTCAAGGATGACAAGGATCATTACCCATGGTACAATGGGTAATTAAAAACTATATCCTAGTGTGCGTGTGCATTACTGAAACCTTTACACCCTGTATACCTACTGTACAATAGTCACCTACACTCGTGCTGAAAAAACTCTACTTTCCACACATGCATCATAAATAACTATTACAATGCATATGCTCAGAAAGGCTTTTTAAGGGTAAACTTAGGTACAGAAAGTGATTTATTTCCGAACGTGCGCAGGAATGAATTTTCACAGTACTTTTCTGTATGGCCTGGTTAGTACCTAGAGTACCTACTGCCGCGATATTCTGGTTTTCCTCGCATAATGCATTGTAAAATGTTGTATGATACACATGTTAAAATGTAGGCATTTGTCTAACTCGTGTCAGTTTAAAACACTCGTTTCGCTCGTGTTTTATAGCCACAGTCACCTACGCTCGTTCTCAAAAAGACTATTTTCCATATCATCAATAACTATTTTGACGTGGCGGTAAAGCTTAAAACGTGCAGGGTTCGGATACCGGTATTTTCTCCTTATAAAAGAACGATTCTTTTTTCGTTCTTCTGTATAAATATAAACTCTTCATTAATGGAGTTATACCTGTTTCGATCCCTGGTTAAAACTCACACTCAAAACATTTATTAATGACACTTACACTTTACAATAAACATACAAATACAGTTAACATAGTGTCACGAAATGGGCCCTACTCAGTATGACGCTGGCTTTTCAGCCTTCGCTGGTCTTCCGTAGGGACCATTTGGTGAAGGGACGGAAGGAAACAACACTACGTACAAACTCACAAGACAAAATTAAAAGAAAGCAAAAAAGGTATAAAAAGTACAAGGATCAATCACTTTTTTATGTTGTTATTCTGTCACATCACCCAGGGGACAACAGTGTGATAGTTTGCTAGGGGAAAGTGTCCTAGAGTCCTACCTTGGAAGGGCCCCATAACTGTCAAAAAATTAAAAGTTTTGTCAATTTGAATGCCATTAAACTGTGAATTTAAGGGTGATCCAGGAGAACGTAACCATGGCAACGAGTGACATAAAAAAGTGATTGACCCACAAAATAACACGAAAAACTTAAAAAGAACAATACACATTAATAGTCACAACAGTAGTTCCGTACAACATCAACTTTAAAACATCGCGATAAGCCTAAGGTGCGTTTAAACCAAAAGAACTTCGCTGTTCTAGCGCCCGTTCTACGAAATCAACCAATCACGTTTTGTTTACCGATCGAATTTCGTAGAGTGGGAGGTTAGAACAGCGAATGCTCTTTTAGTTTAACCGCACCCCAAGGAAGATAGAACACCTCTTACCCTAGAATGTCCGCAAAGTGGTCCCTGGCCGTTCCCAGAGCGGGCGCGGGCGCGGGGGCAGGGGCTGGTGCGGGCTCCTCTACGCGCACGCTACTTCTGAAAACACAACCAACCTTATGTAGGAGCATTTCATGAATCACATCACATCATCAGCCTATGATAGTCCACTGCTGGACGTAGGCCTCTCCTATTAACTATGCGTATAAACGCATTAGGAGATAAATGCCCATAATCGCCACGCTAGGCAAGCGGATTGGCGATCGCAGTAATGTGTCCACTAAGATGACGCTGCTGCCCATCATCAATATTTATCAAATAGTGGTCAGTGACACTTCAATCCCTTAGTCGACTCTTACGACACCCGCAGGAGTTGGGGTGGTGACAAATGTATTCTTACTGCCGTCACCACACGGCCAAAACCAACCTTATGTAGGAGCATTCCATGAAAACATCTACTTTTTATCGCTTACGACTCGCTATGGTAGCTACCCTAACAAAATATGCTAGCTGCTAGGAAAAACTGCCAATCTAATAGCCTAAGATATGTTATTATTATACCGTAACTTAGCTTACTAATTTAATTTTTCGAAATAATTAAAAAGACAGTGTCGCTTACGAAACGTTTTCAAGGAATGCTCCTATTGCTCCTATCCGTAGACAGTACGTCTACACTTAGCTGTCCAAGTCTTTTTTTTTGTTTTGGGAATGCCTTTACGCTTCGTCCCTCCGGCCGCGGGAATGCCTTTACGCTTCGTCCCTCCGGCCGCGGGAATGCCTTTACGCTTCGTCCCTCCGGCCGCGGGAAAGCCTTTATGGAGGAGTATGTGGGACTCATCTGCTCTTCCGCCCTCTCCTATTGAGTCCACCCATTGAGTTGACCCATTTTTTCATCTTAGAAAACGCAAATTATTGAATTACCCCACCTTCTTGCGCGGGACAATGGTGGCGGCACCCCCAGTTCAGTCCCGACCGCGAAGTAAGGAAACCTGAAACATGATTAGCGTTTTAGAACACAACCTTGTTTTATTACGAACATAAACACTTAAACCTTGAGTTCATATATATTTTTAGTTAAAATTATTGATATTTATTAGTATTAACGCAAAAATATAATCTGCGAACGTGTTTCACGACATGTGTTAAAGACGTCAAATGCTATAGAAAGTCAGCTACACTTTTTTAGTTTTCTACTGACGAACCGTATATATTGTTCGGAAAGTGAAGCGGAAGCCAGCCTTCGGCCGGATATGTAATGTAACGAATGGGGGCGCGGCCCCGGGCACGCAGTATACTAGTGTTACCGGAGCGCCTGCATGGCCGTGGGGCGCTCCCGGGGCGGGTAGCGCAGCAGCGCGGCCAACAGCGCAAGCGCGGGGGGCGCCGCCCCGGGCACGCAGTATACTAGTGTTACCGGAGCGCCTGCATGGCCGTGGGGCGCTCCCGGGGCGGGTAGCGCAGCAGCGCGGCCAACAGCGCAAGCGCGGGGGGCGCCGCCCCGGGCACGCAGTATACTAGTGTTACCGGAGCGCCTGCATGGCCGTGGGGCGCTCCCGGGGCGGGTAGCGCAGCAGCGCGGCCAACAGCGCAAGCGCGGGGGGCGCCGCCCCGGGCACGCAGTATACTAGTGTTACCGGAGCGCCTGCATGGCCGTGGGGCGCTCCCGGGGCGGGTAGCGCAGCAGCGCGGCCAACAGCGCAAGCGCGGGGGGCGCCGCCCCGGGCACGCAGTATACTAGTGTTACCGGAGCGCCTGCATGGCCGTGGGGCGCTCCCGGGGCGGGTAGCGCAGCAGCGCGGCCAACAGCGCAAGCGCGGGGGGCGCCGCCCCGGGCACGCAGTATACTAGTGTTACCGGAGCGCCTGCATGGCCGTGGGGCGCTCCCGGGGCGGGTAGCGCAGCAGCGCAGCCAACAGCGCAAGCGCGGGGGGCGCCGCCCCGGGCACGCAGTATACTAGTGTTACCGGAGCGCCTGCATGGCCGTGGGGCGCTCCCGGGGCGGGTAGCGCAGCAGCGCGGCCAACAGCGCAAGCGCGGGGGGCGCCGCCCCGGGCACGCAGTATACTAGTGTTACCGGAGCGCCTGCATGGCCGTGGGGCGCTCCCGGGGCGGGTAGCGCAGCAGCGCGGCCAACAGCGCAAGCGCGGGGGGCGCCGCCCCGGGCACGCAGTATACTAGTGTTACCGGAGCGCCTGCATGGCCGTGGGGCGCTCCCGGGGCGGGTAGCGCAGCAGCGCGGCCAACAGCGCAAGCGCGGGGGGCGCCGCCCCGGGCACGCAGTATACTAGTGTTACCGGAGCGCCTGCATGGCCGTGGGGCGCTCCCGGGGCGGGTAGCGCAGCAGCGCGGCCAACAGCGCAAGCGCGGGGGGCGCCGCCCCGGGCACGCAGTATACTAGTGTTACCGGAGCGCCTGCATGGCCGTGGGGCGCTCCCGGGGCGGGTAGCGCAGCAGCGCGGCCAACAGCGCAAGCGCGGGGGGCGCCGCCCCGGGCACGCAGTATACTAGTGTTACCGGAGCGCCTGCATGGCCGTGGGGCGCTCCCGGGGCGGGTAGCGCAGCAGCGCAGCCAACAGCGCAAGCGCGGGGGGCGCCGCCCCGGGCACGCAGTATACTAGTGTTACCGGAGCGCCTGCATGGCCGTGGGGCGCTCCCGGGGCGGGTAGCGCAGCAGCGCGGCCAACAGCGCAAGCGCGGGGGGCGCCGCCCCGGGCACGCAGTATACTAGTGTTACCGGAGCGCCTGCATGGCCGTGGGGCGCTCCCGGGGCGGGTAGCGCAGCAGCGCGGCCAACAGCGCAAGCGCGGGGGGCGCCGCCCCGGGCACGCAGTATACTAGTGTTACCGGAGCGCCTGCATGGCCGTGGGGCGCTCCCGGGGCGGGTAGCGCAGCAGCGCAGCCAACAGCGCAAGCGCGGGGGGCGCCGCCCCGGGCACGCAGCGGGAGAGGGGCACGGGGGACGCGGCGGGGAAGCGGAAGCGGAGGGCTTCGGCGAGGGCGATGCCCTCCGGCCATGTCGCGCGGGTTGGGGCGCCGAGTACACCCGCTATTTTGTACAGCTGGAAATTAATGAAACGGTTTTCCTATTTTACTAGTAATTGTAATTCCAAGTTGTCTGTTAATATCCTCATTTACTTTTATTAATATATAACTTAACTGGATAATTATATTCTTTAACTTGTTCGTTGAGTAAAAATACAGTAAAAATCGTGCAGTAAAAATACATTTGTCATTATACCAACTTTTCCCGCGGGTGTCGTAAGAGCCGATTAAGGGATTGAAATGTCACTGATTATTTGATGAGGCAGCAGCGTCATCAACTCATCATAAGTGGACACATTACAGCGATCGCCAATCCCTTGACCAGCGTGGCGATTATGGGCATTTACCTCCTCGTGTAATAGTATAGTTAGTAGGAGAGGCCTACGTCCAGCAGTGAACTGAGATAGACTTGATGATGTGATATGATGTGAATTCATGTGTACCTAACTAAACGCCTTGCGTACTACCGCGAACTAAGAAATTCGTTAATTTCGAGGATTTGTCTCCGTTACTCCAACGTAGACTTCGTTAGAGCGACAAACACAAATTCAGTAATTTACACAAGTAATTTACAATATTTTAACTCCGACGCTCGAGCTCCCTCAAATCTCTCTATACAATTAACAGTAAATGTCCAGGAATTATTTCTTTCATTGTTTTCAGTAAAAAAAAAATACAATGGGGACAATGAGAAAAAAACGCAACGTGACTCTTTCTCACTTCAGCCAGAACTCCTGAACCTACCTGATCAATCTCCGAAGCCCCAGGGAAGAGTGGGCGCGCTGTGTGCAGTTCTGCAGCTATGCAACCCACGGCCCACAGGTCGACAGGTGCTCCGTACGCTGGGTCTCGTAACAGCACCTAAGATATGCTTTCGATAAGTCTGTACCTGAGAGCCAAATTTTTAAGATACCTCTTCCACGATACCCCACACTATAGGATTACAGCAAAATAAAAAAATCATCCTCAATTTACGAGTAGGAATTAGGTGGTTACCCGAAAAAAACGTTTTTTCTCTGTATCAAATTGCAGATTTCTAGTACTAACGGCCACTGAGCTATGCTGCGGACAGACAGACGGACATGGTGAAACCATAAGGGTTCTTGGTTTACTACGGAACCCTAAAAATACGTAAATTTTTTCACTTATAACCATCAGCCAGGGACCGGATACCGGTATTTTCTCCATACAAAAGAACGGTTCTTTTTTCTTCTTCTTTATCGTTCTTCGGTAAATCAATTCTAAGTTAATGGAGTAATTTGAAAATATGATGTTGTAAATGAAGTACATGAAATATGGAGAAGTAGGTACACTCAACCAATTAGAACCCTAGGCCACTCTAGAACCATGTCAAAATGAAAAGCCGTTTGAAATGTCTTCAATCTGATTGATAACGTTACTTTGACATGGTTCCTGAGTGGCCTAGGGTTCCAATTGGTTGACTGTACATAAAGAGTATAAAACATTTAAAAACATTGGGCTTATTTAAATATTTATCACACGGGTAACTCACGTAATTGAAGTAGACGTGTACCGCAGTACACGTCGGGCTTTGGTCGCGGATACTCCATGATGAGGATCCTCTATATGGATCAAAACATGTCGAGCAATTATCGACTTCAATTACGTGAGTAACCCGTGTGATAATGATAAATATTTAAATATATTTACTTATAATTCTAAAACATTGGGCTTTCCGAAGGTTTTTCTAAAATACCGGTTCCGGTCGCCATCAGCAAAGACTAACCTCGGGCGCTCGGTACCATCGCGTAGACACGTACTGCGTGTACGGCGGCCGAGACCGCACCTCCCGCGCCAAACCCAAATCGGCGATCTTGACCAGTTCAGGTCCGCTGCAGAGCAGGTTCTCGGGCTTCAGGTCGCGGTGGAAGAAGCCGTGGCGGTGCATGTGTGCTAGGCCACGGAGCACCTAAAGTAAAACAGTGCATGGCGTGAAGAACTTGATAACTCCAGATATTTTGGGACGGAAAAAGGAATTTAATATCAATTGAAGTTCACTTGTACTTTTCATCTCGAGTTATCAAGTTTTACATCATGCACCGGAAAATGAACGTTTCAGTAAAAACGTCCCACTTTGTACTATAAGGATAGGATTGGCTTGTACCTTTATACAAATTAATGTCTAAGCGCCCTTATGGCAATTGACAAACTGGAATGTTTTTACTAAACCGCTCACAAATGTGTCAGTGCAAACGGAAAGGTACTTTGTCATGCTGTTTAAAATGGACTTTATTAAATAACAATTTAAAGGTCAATTTGGGCTGAAGAAGGTGACAAGGTGCCTATCCATTTGCAATGGCACAAATATTCATCTACAAAGCCTTCTCAGCTAAACCTAAAGGGTAGTGCTTGATAATAGAGATTTAGACTCTCAAAAACACGTTATACTTTAACATGAATAATATAGTTTACGTCATCCTTGGTCTTGTTACGGATTTTTTGCCAGCTCTGTTTCTATTTCTTACTTCCTGGCCAAAGCAAGACGTAAAATTGTACCTGTAACTATACAACCCATGGCGGACGGATGTAGTCCAAAATATAATCCAAACTTCACTCCAGGCAACAATTCATATGGCCGAAGATCGAACGGCCTGGAGAGCAGTGACAGGAAGAATATCCCATAGGAGTCACGTCCATCAGACATGAGGCTACGACTCAGAAGAAGCAGGGCCGGATTTAGGGGGGGGCAACCGGGGTTACAGCCCCGGGGCCTTCACGAAAGAGGGGCCCCCACAATAGAATTTCGAAAACAAATTTTTCTAATTCCAACTAGTATACACTAGTAAACATTTTTTTACGGTTTTCACTTATAGAAAATTTTCTTTCGCTGTTCTACCTTGCAAGTGGCTAGTGTGAGTTTTCTTTCTTTTTCTTGTAACCGTCAAAAGCTCTTTGCCCTTTTATTTATTTATTCCTTATATTTATGTTTGTTAAATAATAAAATAATCTATACTTGTTTCCACAAAAAAATATTTATAGAAAAATTTGACTGAAAAAAATTGTCTACTATATTTGGAAAATAATTGGGGGCCAGGGGGCCTCCACTCCTTGGTTGCCCCGAAGCCTCTCAACCTCTAAATCCGGCCCTGAGAAGAAGAAGAACCCACGGCGATAACTCGTAGAGCTACAGATTGCATATATTCATATTCCGGCATACGAGGGCTTACTTAAGGGTTAAAATTTAGCTTTACCTGTAGCAGCACGTTCCTTAGCTGAGGCTCTCGAGGCGGTTGCTCGCGAAGCAACTGGTACAGGTTGCCTCGCAGGTGCTCGAACACGAAGTACAGTGTATCGTCTTCACGGATAACTTCGCGTAGTTTCACTATGTTGGCGTGTGACAACTTTTTTAGGGCCTTGAATAAGAATAAATGATTCAGTTAAGCCTTGCAGAATGTACTGTCGCCATCAGGGTCACGTTTTATAAAGTTACCGTAAGATGGGGCTGTTTGAATTCCACGGGGCTATTTGGTACTAAGGAGAAAACAGCATTTAAGCCAGATTTCTTTTTACCATTGAATATTATGAAAATACGTGGTCCCAAGTAAATAGATATTTGTTCCAAATCTTACGACACGAACATTTATATGGGTCTAACACCTTTAATTTCGATGTTACCAAATAGCCCCCTGGGTGTCAAATAGTCAAATAGCCCCATCTTACGGTACAATTTAGGTATTGGCTCTTTCTAGCCAATATGTACGTGTGTTAGAGAGGCAAACAGCGAAATTGTAAAATGTAACTTTATAAAACGTGACCCAGATATAGTAGCAGGCCTATATTGTCATGACCATGACTCATGGCGTAAGAGTGCGTGTTCAGTTATTTTTGAGCACTGTGACCGCTCTAATGCACGGTGCTCGTGAGCACTGCGAGGGATTTTAACTATGCATTCTAGACGTCGAAATAAACACGAAAATATTATGTGACCTAATGTCAAACGTCACATTTTTTTTATGATCGAGGCATGGAAAGAAATGTAGGTAGTGTCTAACTCGTGTCGGTTTTAAAATACTCGCTTTGCTCGTGTTTTATAGTCACCGACACTCGTCCGGGATAAAGCCTACATTTCAACATAATGCGAGGAAAACTAGGCTATCTCGGGAGTACTAACCAGGGCGTGCGGAAAAGTACTATGAAAATTCATTCTACACGTGCGTAAGAGTATCACTTTCTGTGCATAAGTTAGCCCTTAAAAAGAGCACTTTTTCGCACTAATTTTTTTTATTTTATTTTATTCTATCTACAAAACAGCAACAATTCCTCATACCTAATATATTTTTTAATTTAATTTTAGTGATAGGTTTCGTGAAGTGTATTCTTATTTTTTGATTCTCAGACAAAAAGTGCGGTAATAAGATTGGAAGTAATTGGAACACATTGTGATAGCATAGCATTTGTACGAGTTACGACGAAAAACTTATTTAAAAAAAATGTTCATTATCTCTGAAGCCAAGCCGAAACCAGGCAATATTAAAAAAACATTAGAGACTCAAAATATGGTCAGCTCGATGCTCGCGAGCAACCTGTATAATACCTGATAGCGCTTGTACTTACTTAGTTAGGTTAATGGTTATTAAAATATTCACTACGAGATTATAGCTTTAAGTAGTTAATCTTTCGCGTTTGTGACAAAGCTGGTTGCCCCATACTCCTCACCTTGACCTCCCTGAGAGCCATGGCTTCCTCCCAAGAGTAATACTTCCTCTTCATCCGTTTGATGGCGACATGCTCGCCGGAATCCCGACGCCGCGCGAGCGCGACGTTTCCGTACGTGCCGTCGCCAAGTTGCTGCAGCACTATATAGCGGTTCATGGTCCTGTCTTGGAATTAAAAAAAAACATACATCACATTATCAGCCCATTGTAGCGTCTAACGCACCCGTCACAGTCGCTGAACCCTTTCCAAGTGTCATTTTAACACGTTCGCCTCCGGTACTGTTTCACCAAGTGGTAATACTATGCCGATTGAAATTATCTGATAGAAATCCTATGCCAGTGACACGCATATGTGACCGAAAAGATGGTACTCCAATGCCGGCGACACAGCACTTGTGTCAAAAACGTTCGTAATTCCATGCCACTGGCATAGGAGTAAGAACTTGATTTATGCTAGTGGCATAACAATAAGATTACTTTGATCACGTATGTGTGTCACTGGCATAGGAGTACAGTTTTTTCGGTCACATATGCGTGTCACCGGCGTCGAACGTGTCAGCTGTCTCTTCCGATCCACACGTGGCACTGTACGTACAACATGTATCTACTGTACCTACTGTTTTCTAAATCTGTTGTCTAAATAATGAATTAAATATGCCGATACAAAGTTCAGATCCAGGAGGATGCTCGTTGACGTCTTTTTTGCTGGCACGCGATTGGTCAAATTCATTATAGTTTCCTACAGCGTTGTATAATTAGTTTATTATAGTTGAGTAGGTACATGTAAATGTAGGACATTTTCACTTCTAGGGACACCCAATTAGCTTAACTCTCACAAAAAAGTTAACTTCGATGTCAGCTTTGTAACAACAATTAAGCATGAAATATTTACGTGAATCCATTTTATTCGTATTTTTATATTGCATAAACGCGTATTCTTTCTGGATTAAATGATAAAAAAATATTTTTGTTAACTTTTAATGTTTAGTTGTCGTTACAAAGCTGACATTGAAGTTAACTTTTTTGTGAGAGTTATAAAGCTAATTGGGTGTTCCTAGAAGTGAAAATGCCCATATACTTATAATTTTTTGTACGTAGGTATCTAATCTAAATTCAAACATTACAATCGAGTAAAAAACTTGTTTGCACTATTTACTCACTATATTATTGAGATAAAATAAAATAATTACTTATTAAATGATATATCGGGTTCACAGCGCAGATACCAAAGATTATTAAGTAAATATCTACTAACTCGTAGGTCAATCAGATGAACACTACGCATTGTTTGATACTGTTCGATAGTTTTAGGCCAAATCAAGGTCTCCTCAATTATGCATGTTGGCCTCAAGAGATTCAAGGGCTTTTAAATAAGTCTTACTCACCTCATTCGTGCATTTTTTCCTTCGGACGGAACCACTATTGACTACTTTTATACCTACTCACATAGCTGTCTTACTACATTGTAGATAAGAAATTAGGCAAGAAAAATAAGACAACAAATCACTGTAACACGGATTTTGATTATGTTACGTTTCTGATTATCCTACTGGGATTTTTTAAGGCACCTAAATGTGTATCATAAAACTTTATAAAGCATTGGGAACACTATAATTATTGTACACGCGATTTAGAAAGTTTATTTAATTACGAATACACTCAATAAACTTTGATCTAATTTCGACACGTCACGAACAATATTGAGTTTACTTTATTTGTGTCATCCATAATAATCCGTTACCATGGTAACGACCAATATAGTATGTTTCACCGCCAATGAAACTAGAGGGCGCTATAGAGTCAAGAGTGCACAGAACAATAAAACTGTTTTCTGTGCATATGAAGGGTCCACAGAAAAAATAATATGTCCAGTACTTAAAAAAATCAGCGCAAATTCACACCTTATTCTGTTTAAAGTAAGGTAGCTTTCCTTCAGTAATCTGAATTGACTAGACGTGCTCTTTCCGGGGACCCTTCATATCATCCTATTACTGCAAATACCAAATATGGTAGGTATAATGAATTTAATTATCATGATAAATAAATTGATTCTGCCAAAAACTTCAATAACTAACAATATTTTCTATTTACATTAATTATATTACAGGTGTATAGTGCAAAATTCTTTTCCTTCGGTTTTTCACGGAAACATTCGAATTCATATTGCTTCACAGACAACATAACCTCAAGACGTAGCATAGCCGGGCGACCCCCTCTGTCACGCATACGGTGAATTCACTCCATATTAGAGCCACGCCTCCATTGCTAACTTCAGTCTGCGGCCGGCGTTCATGAGATAATTACGAAAGTTTTAACGTGATTTACGTCATGCAAAATGCATTACTGTTGCGTGAAATTGTGTGGCAAGAATACAAAAACATCTAGTGTGCAAAAAGATGGTATTTCGTTTCACAAGTGAGCTATTTTTTATAAATTTCAATTAAAATTAAAAATAGTTTAAGCATAAAATCTAGTGCGCTCGTTGATGTCTTTTTACAAAGTCTCTTTCTAATACTTTGCTCGAAGTATAACTCCCTCCTTGTCTAGCGTAACGAGCAGGTAGGCCGTCTGAACTAGGGATGACCTTAGAGTATGTTTGTTTACTATCGATAAGGTAACTAAATATAAATTAAAATCTTTATTCTCAATCGTACCAAGCAACAGTCTCTGCGTTAGAGTCTCCATATCTGAACTAGTGATGTCTATGCCTGCAGTCTGTTTACTATCGATAATAAGATACGACTATATTCAATTATCCTCAAATAAATTCTGGTTTAGTGTAAAGTGTAGAAGTATAATTTTCAAAAAAACTATTATGTTCAATAATATTGTGTATCTTCTCTAAATGCCCAAACATGAAAGAAATGTGGATGAATGCTACAAAACGGTCACATGATTGGCTTCCTGCTCCTAGCAGTGTGATATGTTCTTGACACTTTAAACCGGAATATTTCAAATTAACAAAAACGAATAATATACGAATTTTATATACAACGTATTTTAATGGTAGTTTTTTGGTAACTTTGTAACTACGAGTTAATGATTGTACAAATAAAAGTATATTTTATAAAATTCTTTTATGTATAGTCTCAGGGGCGTAGCTAGAGTAAATGGCGCCCGGGGCAAGCGCCAAATTTGCGCCCCCCACCCCTCTCGTTTTCCAAAGTTAACACCTAATATCGACATTGCTAGCAGTAAATCCATCGCCACTTTACGTATAGGGGGAAAAATATTTTTCCTAACTAATGCGGAAAAGTAAACTTTGCTTCGAGTGCGTAAAAAAAATCGCCGTGCGTTTTTGAGGCACTTGTTATGAAAAAAGTCGTTCGATACATGTGTAAAAACTTCTTTTTAACTCGGGTGATTGTTACGCGCTAGTGCGAGAAGTGGTTCATTATACGTCAGGTCTTCGGAGGACCAAATGTACTGAAAAACGTCGTCCCAGTATACACGTGCGAAAACCAAATTCGTAACTCGTGTCGATTTAAAGCATTCCCTTCGGTCGTGCTTTAATTTGTTCGCTTGAATCCCTCATTTCGCTCAGGATTCCAGTTTAGAATGCCTCACTACGTTCTGGATTCTATTGTGGAATCCATCGCTTCATCCGGGCGTGAAAATATATCATTTTGATCCCTTGTGATTTACTATTGTTCTATATTTTATTATATTATTTTCTCGGCGTAATTAATATGTATATGTACCTTTACCAAATTGCAACTTTCTAGTACTACCGGTCTAGTCTGACCTGCCGAAACTAAAAGGGTTCCTAGTTTAGGTAGGAACCCTAAAAAGGGTCACTTTAAGGATACCGCAATCTGTCCAAAATTCAACCTACTAGACAGGAAAGGCCCTACCTACTAGGAAAATTTTAGTTCATTTCAAAAAATTGCGAAACAAAATAAATGCAACTGTGTTCGAACTGAATAGGTACATTTTCAATTTTATCGATGCTAATAAGAGTAATAAGCTGCTATTTATGTACATGCAATGCAGCATAGGATATAAACTTGTTTCCATACTTTTAGTTTTAAAAATTCTCCAAATGGTTAATATAAAAAAACCGGCCAAGTACGAGTCGGACTCGCGCGCGAAGGGTTCCGTACCATTATCAATTTATTATTTAAAAAATACAGTTAAATCAACCTACCTCAAAAACTATAGGAGATAATTTAATCAAACCAAAAATCGTTGATAGAGTTTATTAATGTGCTTAACATATATTTTTTTTAGAATTTTATATCGCGTAGTTTAAAAAATAGAGGGGGGGGACACATTTTTCAGACTTTGAGAGCTGGTATCTCGAAAACGATTTGCTTAAATAAAGATAAGATTTATAAACCTTCATATCATTTTCAAAGACCTTTCTATTAATACCCCACACGCTTATATACAACTAAATTTTTTTTTTTATCCCTCAGTTATATGTATGGAGGGCCCCCACCCCAATGGTTTTTTTACAATTTAGTATCATAATCCTGTAGCGGTTCATACAACACATATCCTTACCAAATTTCGTTACTGTAGCATTCATAGTTTCCGAGTAAATCAGCTGTGACAGACGGACAGACGGACAGACGGACATGACGAATCTATAAGGGTTCCGTTTTGCCATTTTGGCTACGGAACCCTAAAAAAGAGAAAACTATAGAAAGCTAGTTTAAGAAAATTCCATTTTAGCTTTTTGTGAATTTACTCATTAAGAATTTTGATTTATTTATGTGTAAATGATACATAAGGAAATCAAAAATTTTGGTTGGTTTGGAGCCCTCCACAATTTGGCGCCCCGGGAAAATATAGGTACCAAACTAGTATTTTCTGAATTTACGCATAATGATTTTCTTTGATTTAGCGCCCTGCCTAATTTGACACCCGGGGAAAATGTAAATTGCCATACTTCTAGCATTTTTTTAATGTATCATTTATGCAAAAGGAAATAAAAAATCTTGGCCGATTTGGCGCCCCCTCTAATAGTTTACGCATACATATTTTTGATTTATTTATGTATAAATTATGCACAAGGAAATCCAAAATTTTGGCTTGTTTGGTGCCCTTCCTACAGCTTGGCAAAAAAGAGTACGTTTTCTCATGCATATTGATTTGAAAGGGACGACACTACGATGTTGCTACTTTTTAATTTCTACTCTTATTTGCCAGGCTGTAATTTGGCGCCCAGGGAAAATGTACCAATCTAGCAATATTTAGTTTACGCATGAAGATTTTCTTTATGTGTAAGTTATGCAAAAGAAAATCAAAATAAATTGCTAATTTGGCGCCCGGCTTAATTTGACGCCCGGGAAAAGTACCAATCTAGAATTTTATGAATTTACATTTTTTTAATGTACAAATAGGTAATGCAAAAGGCGATCAAAAATCTTGGCCGATTTGGCGTCCCCTCTATACATATTTACAATAAATATTTTTGATTTATTTATGTATAAATTATGCACAAGGAAATCAAAAATTTTGACTTGTTTGGTGCCCCTCCTAATTTTGCACCCAGGAAAAATGTACCAATCTAGCATTTTTTTAATTTACAC
>JALPQI010014544.1:0-29348 GCA_025490895.1 Thaumatotibia leucotreta
GGCGTATAGCACAATTGCATTCTCACCCGACGAAATGCTGCTTTCGTGAAAATATTTGTATGGTGTCGTAAGTCCTTTGTATAAAATATTGTGCGACGTCGACCTTTCACTTAAACGTATATCATATCAATGAAAATAAAGTTCTAAAGAATGTTGATTCTTATCTTACTTAAGTTAGAAAGTTAGTTAACTATCAATTTTGTGGTTTTCATAAAATTTGATTAGAATCATTTGGTTATGAATCGTCATTTATTATTGCTCGATTTGATTGATCTGTAATGAAAGTCTACATGTCGGTTTCACGCCGTATTTCGATATAATTTTAACTGTCGAGTTTAAGCCCAGCGAAATAAAAGATAACTAAATATCGCGGAAAGTGCAGTATATTTAGTTCCAGTATACATTTCCGATAGAACGTTCTCGTCATAAATAATGTGTTAATATTATTACAATGATATATCGTCGGCGAGGGAATGTGTGCCTGCAGAGAATGATAAAATTGCAGGGTTAAATTCGGGGAACAGGCACAATGTTTAATCTAAATTCATATTAGCAAAATGTTTAGTGTATTTCTCAACTTGTCTGGCATTTCTGCTTCGTTGATAGTTGACGAAACATATTTTTGTGAAACGTGCAATGAAATGTTTACGTGATTTATTGTAAACGAAGCCCGGAAATACATCGCATCTGATACAAGTAGTCAAATTATTACGAAAGACAATTCATGGAGCCTTACCATTTCTTCTAATATTTTTCTTAATTTAATCGACAATCTTCTCACTTAGAATAGAAAAGAAAAGAAAAGAATAATTTTTTCTTCGTGGACTTTGTAATAAATATACATAATAACTGCACAAACAATGAAATAATTTTTAATGAGCAAAGGCACGAAATGGCCTCATTTTGAATACAAAATTAATGCTTGCATGTCTTTAATTTATTGGATAACATTTATCATGTGTCAGAATTTTAATTTTTAGTACAGATGGTGTACTTTTTAGGCTCTAGTGCGAGAAGTGGGTCATTTTACGTCAGGTCCGAAAATTCGGAGGGCCATCTGTATTAAAAAACGTCGTACGAGACACGTGCAAAAACGAAATTCGAAACGAGTGGCGATGTTTTAAAACACGACCGATAGGGAGTTTTAAATCGACACGAGTGTTTTTCGCACTTTTGTCGTAATGTATTATTTTAAATACCTACTTTATTCTTTTATTTTTAATAATTGATGGACATGCAAGCGAACAATTTGTATTCTAAAATAGGAATACTGTAGTGTAGCCCTAAGCAAAAATAGAACCAATGCACATTGTACACACTGCGGTTTATTTTTAAGCCTATCGTTTTGAAATGTGAAATCGTGACACAACGTATTTGACTATCCATAAAAAAACCTAGATCGTATGATTACCCTCAGCTCAGTGGTAGACCCTTATTCTCATCAACTTCTAACATGTGACAGATTAAATGGTATCGACATTTTCTAATAGGCGTTCCGATCGGTGGCGAAGATAGATTGCTTCAGTATCCTGCTGTCGGTATTTATCTATCGGAAATCTTTAGGTAAGTATTTTTCCGTCACAATGCGGCATTGAATTACGTTGCAGCGTTATCTTTAGGATCACTTTGTTGTTTTAACTTTAGTTGATTCATAAGACTGTGATTTAAAACTTCTCAATTATCATTTTCATTACAAACCAGTATTTTTTGAGAGAACTAAATGTTTTCTAAAATTGTTTTAAGATTGTCAATAAAAGAGCCTAAGGAAACTCAATGGAAAAAAAAAACCTACGTCAGTTTTAAATTGACAACATTTCATATTTTTGAGTGCTAGTTTTTATTATCTGTTTTGAGAGAACTCAATATTAAAAGATACACGTATTTTTTTATTTTTCAATTAAATTGCAAATTTAGTGAGAAAATCCCCTTTTATTACTACTTCGAGCAGAAAGAGCGTAAGTTACAAACGTCAATAATCAGCGTAATGACGTCACAAGTGATGTTTCAAACACATAAGAAAACGACGAAAATCAGTGACAAATGTCAAGTGTCAATGACAAATACAAGAGACATTCCAACCGCAAGATTTTTTGGTTATAGTGGCAGCTTTGAATCAGCCATGTGACGTCACTTCCCCTTTAAACTATTATTACGATTTTTGACAAAAATATTGGGATAAAAAAAAATAAAAATATATTTTTGTGATCTACATGCGTATATCTCGAAATGGTTTTCGATTTAGGGACATTGAAAATTTTGAAACGTTGTCAATTATTTTTATGTTAGAAGAAAGAAAATAGGTAAATATGAATACGATGATCAAAAATTTATTTGTATTGTTTTTTGTTGTCCTCGGGCACTAGGCTTGTAAAAATAAACTGCATGTAACAGATTTGATCACATCAGATTCTCAATTCCAAGTACAAAATAAATGTAATCTACAGTAGTTAGTTACTAATCGTAATCTATTGCAGAACTCTGCCACGTACGCAAACAGTCATCTTGTATAATAATATCATAGATGAATTTAGACAACTCCGCACACCATAACAGTCGACTAAATTCGCCAAAACCCTTTCCAGTAAAAGGAAGGAAAGTAATTTTACAAAATACTTTTGTCCCATTTCCTGCAAAAACGAGCGTCCAAAATAGGTCGTCAAAATTACCAGGCAGGCCCACTGCTGTAATAAAATTGCAATAATCATAGCTTAAGCCCACTGTTGTCCGCTCGGCGTGTTTAAGTTCGGGAGCAGCTGCGTCATGAAAGTAACTCCATACACGTGCCAGGGTAGCGTAACACGGAATTATTTAAAGGACACGTATTGTATTGGCAACATTTGAGGTAGTTTGCGTCACTGGAAGCCAATTATGGCGTCTATCTTGGGTTCAAATGGGCTGCATTAACCATTTTTATATATTTAAGCTTATGATAAACAACTTATAACAGATGTAGGGTATTCTTTATTTATTCAGATATCCTTAAGTGAAGAAAACATTTGCTTACACAAGGCGAACAAAATGCCAACTGAGTCAGCCATCAAGTGAAGCAGAGAAGCTTTTTATGGAATTGGTAATTAGGTAGAAGCTTACGAGGTAACTGCTGATAAACTAACTACATGAGCGTTTTAGGTATCATAGCAAAGTCTCTAATGTTCGGTAGCGTATCGTAGTAGAGAGAACTCTTTGACACTCTTTTATACGATTTAGTGCGACGAAAATAGTTAGTTGCCTTTCGTTCACGATTCACGATTCTTTGCTACGCACTAGCGGCCTGTTTCTCGAACGCTTGTAACTTGTAATACAAGTGGAAGTCTCTTTTTAACCGACTTCAAAAAGGAGGAGGTTTACAATTCGTCGAAATCTTTTTTTTTTTTATGTATGTTCCCCGATTACTCGAAGACGCGTGGACCGATTTGAAAATATATTTTTTTGTTTGAAAGGGTATACCTTCTAGTTGGTCCCATTGTCACCGAATCCAGATCTGATGATGGGATCTTGGAGAAATCGAGGGAACTCTTCAAATGTTGTAGGCACATATGACACTTTTCATTTATTTTGGAAGACTAATGAAGTATTTGCTTCTAGTCATGAACGTCTCAAGTTGGTGATCTGATGATGGAAGGTACAACTCCTTAGCAATTAGGAGTTGGGGGATAATTCTTTAAATACAGGGTGGTCCAAACCTTGACGTCAAAAAATTTTTTTTAGGTTCCCTACGTCATGGGCTATCAGAATATACCCCATGTATGTTAGCCGATTTTTTGTAGTTTTCGAGTTATGAATTTTTGAAAATATTTTTTTTGAGAAATTCTGGAATGAAGAAATTTATTGATAAAAAAAAACTATTGGGTTTTTTTAATATTTTCTTTTTGTAAAAGTAAAACTACAAATAAAGCATTTACTGACAAAAAAATTAGCATCCTCACTTTGATACAAGTAGGATAAAAAATACCAAATTCAAAATTTTACGTTAAAAATGCATCAAAATAGCATTAACGTACGTAAAAAAAATAAATAAACATATCCCAAGGATTTTTGATAATGTAAAGACTGCCCTAGACTTTAAATCTTCATAAAAGCAAAAAAAAAGTGATACTTAGTAATGAAGATTTTTCGGAGTAGTCGGTCAAATAAACTTAAAAAAGCTTAAAATTTTAAAGTAGTAAAAAATGACTTGAATAACTACACAAATGAGTTTTCGTGGTATTTTCTGTCTTTGTTTATTGATAAGAACAACAAAACAGACGAAATTTCACTTTATTTTTAAATTAAAAATTTAGAATTTTTTTTTAAGTTTATTTGACCGACTACTCCGAAAAATCCTCATTATTAAGTATCACTTTTTTTTTGCTTTTACGAAGGTTTGAGGTCTAGGGCAGTCTTTACATTACCAATAATCCTTGGGATATGTTTTATTTTTTTTATTTACGTACATTAATGCTATTTTGATGCGTTTTTAGCGTAAAATTTTGAATTTGGTATTTTTTATCCTACTTGTATCAAAGTGAGGACGCTAATTTTTTTGTCAGTAAATGCTTTATTTGTAGTAATATTTTTACAAAAAGAAACTAGTTCAAAATCCCAAAAGTTTTTTTTTTATTAATAAATTTCTTCATTCCAGAATTTCTCAAAAAAAAATTTTCAAAAATTCATAACTCGAAAACTACAAAAAATCGGCTAACATACATGGGGTATATTCTGATAGCTCATGACAAGAGGAATCTAAAAAAAATTTTTTGACGTCAAGGTTTGGACCACCCTGTATAACACATTTCGTGTATTTTGGAAGCTATTCGAGTATTTGCCTTTAGGTGGTCATCCTTTCATGTTGACGAGCTGATGATGGAAGGTACAACTCCTTAGCAATTAGGAGTTGGGGGATAATTCTTTAAATATAACATATTTCGTGTATTTTGGAAGCTATTCGAGTATTTGCCTTTAGGTGGTCATCCTTTCATGTTGACGAGCTGATGATGGAAGGTACAACTCCTTAGGGATTAGGAGTTAGGGGATAATTCTTTAAATATATCATGTTTCATGTATTTAGGAAGTTATTCGAGTATTTGCCTTTAGGTAGTCATAGTCTCATGTTGGTGAGCTGATGATGAAAGGTATAACTCCTTAACGATTAGGAGTTGGATGATAATTGATTGAATGTAACAACTGTCATACATTTTCGAGATCTATTCAAGTGTTTGCTTATGACATGTTGGTTAGCGGTTAGTGATTCTTTAAATAATATAGGCATGCTAAGGCTGTTACCTATAATCTTTGAAATTATTCATACCTGCTGATAATACAATGTATAACTCCTTGATAATTGGATAATTCTTTGAATATCTCACAGACAGTTTGTTGTATATTCATATACCTACACTAGCCAGTTCAGGTTTTCTGGCCAACTACAGTGCAGTACATTCTTATTACAAGTATTTCAAGCATACTAAATAACGATTTTATATAAATTAAACTACTAAAAAGCAAAAAATAAAATATTTTAAAATAAAAATATAACCTCCTTCAAAAATTCGCCCGAACTAAAAAGTAAAAAATAATTTTAGTTCCTACTTCTTAGGATTTCCTACCCAAACCTTTAAACCTTTTACCCTATTCATTGAAATAAAATATAATGGCTAGGTATCCTACAGATTTCTTAGAAGTCGGTGCCAAGCCAAATATGTTCACTTCGCGAGTATATGTATTTGGTAGAGCTTTGTACGTAGGATGCCCTGAAAATTTCGGGAATTTAATACTTAGGAACGTATATTTGACATGTGTTATACCTCTTTCTTACAAGCATAGTCTCATTATTCGAAAACACTGGCCACTTAGAAAAAAAAAAACAATGTCCGATTTTCAATTGTTTTTTAAAGTCGTTGAGTCGCTGGTGAAAATGGAGCTGTCCCGCGAAAGTTTTAGAGCAATGATTTATTATGACTTTAAAAGTGGATTAACACAACAACAATGTGGAGACCGATTAACTATTGCTTTTAGTAGTGAAGCACCTTCAAAGACGACCATATACAGGTGGTATTCGGAATTCCAACGTGGCCGTGTGTCTCTTGCGGATGACGTACGTGAGGGTTGATCGAAAACGGCCGTTACCGATCAAAACATCGATGTTGTTCGCCAACTGATAAAGGAAGATGCATGTTACATATCGGGAGATTCAGGAGACTTTAGGCATTGGAATGAGTCAGGTACAAGTTATTTTACAACAAGAGTTGGGCGTGCGGAAGTTATTTTCCCGGTGGATTCCTCACTTGTTATCTGACGACCAGAAAACGGTACGTGTCAATTGGTGCCGCAAAACTTTAAAAAGATTTAATGGAGGAAGCTCAAATGCCGTTTTTAGTATTGTGTCAGGTGACGAATCATGGATTTACGCATATGAGCCTGAATCGAAAAACCAATCTCGAGTTTGGGTTTACGAAGACGAACCGAAGCCGACAAAAGTTGTTCGTTCTCGCAGCATGATCAAAAAAATGGTAGCCACGTTTGTCTCCAAATCGGGTCACGTGGCGACTATCGCTCTTGAAGATCGAAGAACTGTCAATGCCGATTGGTATATAGGCGTTTGTTTACCGATTGTTTTTGCTGAACTGCGAAAAACTAACCCTAACCGCCGTATTATACTACACCATGATAATGCCAGCCCTCACACCGCTCAGAAAACAGACGACTATCTGAAGGGCGAAAACATCGAATTACTGGACCATCCTCCGTACAGCCCCGACCTAAGTCCCAACGATTTTTTTACTTTCCCGAAAATAAAGAATCGGTTGCGTGGTCAGCGTGTTCAGACCGCGGAAGAAGCAGTCGACGCTTATAAAATGGCCATTTTGTCAACCTCCACTTCAGACTTCAATAACTGTTTTAAAAACTGGTTTCAGAGAATGAAAAAGTGTATTAAACACAAAGGAGAATACTTTGAAAAACAATAAAAGTACTTTTATTTCATTAAAATGCGTATTTTTTCCGATTCCCGAAACTTTCAGGGCAACCTACGTACTTACTCCGGTCCGGTTATGTTTTCATCAAATCGACTGAGGAGGCAGACCATTATGTTGATAAAAGCATAATCGGAGTGACAGTAAGTTACAAAGCTCTATCTAATATATACCTATGAACGCATTTGGCTTGGCACCGACTTCTAAGAAATCTGTAGGATACCTAGCCATAATATTTTATTTCAATGAATAGGGTAAAAGGTTTGGGTAGGAAATCCTAAGAAGTAGGAACTAAAATTATTTTTTACTTTTTAGTTCGGGCGAATTTTTGAAGGAGGTTTTATTTTTATTTTAAAATATTTTATTAACACTATTAATTAAATAAGGAGTTCCGCTTGTATTACAAGTTACAAGCTTTCGAGAAATAGGTCTACAGGTTTCTGAAGATGAAAAGATTCTTAATATCTATGACAAAAAAGAAAATATTACAAATAAGTCCCATAAGTGTCCCGTCAATGCGGTAAATGCTCTGATATTCTTGTCTTTTGTACTCTACGAAGAAATCCTTTTATATGAAAACGGAACTAACTCGTTAACTCCCACCGTAATTATTGTTCATGAGTGCCTTTGTTTTATTGTCGCCACGCGTGCCATTTCGCCGAAGAAATTTCATTAATGACATAATTACGCAATGTCACACACACTCGGCGAGATTTAATCGAAACTGGGAATATTTTTTCTGAAACACTTTGTGTTAATATTTTTGATACACAAATAACATTAAACGGTTGGCTTATCCCGGTATAAGGAAACTCTTTTTATCTGAGTAAGCAGACGGGAAAAGTAATGCCAGGGAAACGAACCCACGTTCCGGCCTTTGACCGGCCTAATTTTACTGGACCAGGATAAAGGTCCGTAAGTATGCGTCATGCGTTTGTGAGATATTTATGCGTGTGACCCTGAATGTTTTATACCACATACCTTTACAAATATAAAACGAAATAAGAAATAATTGAAATTTTATTTGTACCTTAAGTTATTTACCACGGACTTCGAGAAGAACAAAGTTTCTTAGTTTGACTTATATATTTATGACTGTATCAATAGTTCTGCAAGGTAGCACTAGAAAGGCGAACATTAGATTTGCAACATTCACATCTATGAGCAATCCGGAAGTTAGTCGTTCTTCGACTTCTAATTAAGGATCTGTCTAGGCGTCTGGTCGACGCTACCGGTGATCAGAGAGCTGGCAGCTTCCTTGCGCAGCGTATTAGGATAGCTATACAGCGCTGCGAGAGAATGCTGCCAGCATATTTGGCAATTCAGAATGACTTCGGAGAAATCGCTATTATAAACTTTTTAGTCTAACTCTGACGACGGTGAACCGCTACTTGTTTTTAGTAAAGTTTTATATTTTTTCTTCTTTTATTCCCTTCGCTACATGTCACTCCACTTTGCAGACAGAGGCATTGTTTTTACTAAAGCGACATGACAACACCACTGTAACAGACAACAGCGATAAAACAAAAAGACAGATGTCACCATTTCGTTGCGTAGGCCTGTCCAAATTAATGGCCCATTGATGCTTTGCTAAGCATAATGTAATGACTTAGATATAAAGTTGCGGGTCTTAATTTCAAGGCTCAAATCCTAAAAATTGTAAAGTCTTAAAGGCTCGATTTGAGGGTTAGGTTAGAGGGTTAGAATTTAAGAATCCATGTATGACATCGTCCGTAGTTTAGTTAGCTGTCTATGAAGCTGGAGGTTCCGGGTGCAAATCCTGATCAGAACATTTATGTGCAGGTTGTTGTTATTTTGTACGTATTAATTATATTATGTATTAAAGTATATATGTACTGTATGTACCTATAAGGGTACTTAGTATCAACAACAAAAGCTTTTATTGAGCTTACCGTGAGACTAGGTCGACTTGTTCCTCGAGTTATTTATTTAGTTTATAGAGTTTTCGGTCGTTGAGCCGTTAAACCAAGGTCAAAACTTCATGCCTCGAAATATTTTTTTACAACACTACTTAGAAATAAAGTTTCAGACCATGGCAAATTCAATCTCCTAACGAATTTGTTGATACAAGTTCAGAATTCCCAACGCGATATCTAGTCTGACCTTACTTGCGAGACCTTTTTCATAGGCATTCACTCGAACGGGTCCCAGCGGCGTTGTCAGAGACGTAAGTGATGATTTTGTTTACAAAAACGAGATATGTAATAAGATAGATGGTGGTAGATAGTTGACGAATAAATTGGATGGCTGAGGAAAATATTGGCTCAAAACAATTGAATGCTGTTGGGGAGAATATTTTTCTATTGGTTACTTGATTGAAAACTTTAAAGACTTTTTTCAGTGAATTAATGTTGATTTTTTTTTGTTAAGAGTAAATAGTTTTATCTTTAATATTTATGTAGGTACCGGTGATAATGTATCCAAATGAATGAAGCATTTTTTTCCTATTTTAAAGTTTATTTAGCATAGAGGTTCCTTTAAGAATGGTCTGCGGTAGACACTAATAATGCTCTGTCAGGAGCAACAATTTTATTTAGATACTTGGACCTTCATCCATTAAGGATGTCAGATGATGGAGGTTGCTTTAAATGGCTCAATCGCCATCTTTGTCTACAGAGAAATATCAAGTTTAGTTCGACAAAAATCACATACCCATTTATCTTTTGAGATAAATGGGTTTTTTCTCCGTGCGGTGACGGAGTAAGAATACAAAAATCACCGCCCCTCTCTTCCCGTGGGTGTCGTAGGAGTCGACTAAGGGAAATACTGAGTAACCAGCTTCTCAGCCGGTGGTAGGGTATTTTTACTAGTACCCGCCTGGTTGGCTACCACCGTACATTCGGTGTAAACGCCCGTGAAATGACTTACCTTCGTGTTTGCCGTGTTTCGGGGTCAGCCGGTGTTTTACCAGCATCTAGCGGGCCAGCAAGGCGGTGGCAACTAACAGGTTACTGATTGTCTCCTGTTCGTTGCCGCCGCGATTTGGGTTCTACTTTTCACTTACGATCATTCAGGTGGAGTGGAGCCACTTTGTTGTGCCAACGTTATTTTTATTGGGTCGGCAACGCGCATGTGACACCCTGAGGTTGCAGGCGCCCATAGGCTACGGTGACTGCTTTCCATCAGGCGGGCCGTATGCTTGTTTGCCACCGACGTGGTATAAAAAAAAAAAGATAACTTTGAAATGAAAGCTCAAAGTTACTTACATATTTTTGTCATTCCTGCGTTTTATTCAATGTAGTGTTACCTGTCGTGATTTAATCACCGAATGGTCTCATCGATAAATCAGCTCTGGTTTACACCGACACCATGGTGAGATGAGACCATTTCGTAGTACCATTTTATTTGTCATACTCCTACCCTTATTAATAAATGTTATTCTATTGTATTCTATTCTAATAGAAAGCATGATGACACTGTTCTCACTGCGAGCTACGAGCTACAAAGCTAATAACTATCGGCTATAAACAAGAACAAAAGATACGCGCTCCCGTTCAAATAAAAGAGACACGGCGATACCCGCCCAGCTATCAGTTATCACCGCCGGGCGAGTATCGCCGTGTCTCTTTTTTTACACGGGAGTGCAAATCTTTTGCTCGTGTTTATAGCTCATAGTTCATAGCTTACTAGCTCGCGGTGAGACCAGTGCCTATAGGTATCTTCTACTTACGAAGTTTACGACTCGGTATTTTAGTCTGTGACAGATTGATAAACAATTGACGATGATCAAAGCCAATTACTTTTCTTTCTGTCTAAGCCGTTTATTTTACTGATTACGCAGCAAAATCTTCGACTTGAATAATTTGTCAAAGCTAGGTGAACAAACTGAATACCTCGGTCGTCTGGAGGTTATGCCATTGGGGTAAAGATGTTTTGTATAAATAGTTATACTTTCTACAGGGTGAGTTATCCAAATGGGTCAGTACGGTTTCAGTTCATTAAAAAGTAAAAGAAACAAGAAATTGTCTTTAGGCACTATGGCAAATTTAGAGACAAGAAACAATAGTTTCATAGATTATTAATATTTTCGTGAATGAAACTATCGTTTTCAAAATATTTAATTCTATGTATTTTTTGCTATTCATGCTGTTCTGATGATCTACACAACCACTGGTCGAACAAATAGTATTCAAGGGTTGGATTTTTACACAAATTGAAAGCTCTTTTTAGATCCATGCGTGCATTTTTGTTTTATAATTCAATCGACGCCATGGTTGATCAGAACAAATTTTAGATTTTTACGCTGACTCATTTGGACTGATCGATCAAATGGATTATCGATAGCAAGCAACATGAAAATGTTCTTCACGATTACTCGAACTCCAATCCGCTTGCTCAGCGTGGCGATTATGGGCAATTACTTCCTAATGCGTCTATACGCATAGTTAATAGGAGAGGCCTACGACCAGCAGTGAACTATCACAGGCTGATGATGTGATTACTCGAACTGAGTAGGCTTCTATTGTCATGGAGTTAGGTATTTTTGAGTATCGTGACCATTTCGATGTATTTACTGGCGACTGTACATACTTAGTTCAGGTATTTTGAATTTAAACAATGGAAATATTTTTGGCTATCAATAATCCCCAATTTATTTTGTAAAAATAGCCTACCACTGTTCTAATCATTTTATATGAATGTAATACTGATGATAACACTAAGATTATAAATATTTACTGACACTGTTTTACATCCTTACTAACGAATCCTGTCTTTAAAATTCAAATCGGAAAAATGGTATTTTACGATGACTTGGTGAAAGTCCGTTGAGGTGGGTGGCGCAGGACCGGTTATCGTGGCAATCTTTGGTGGAGGCCTATGTCCAACCGTGGACGTCTTGCGGCTGTTGTGATGAAAACGCATTCTTATGATTGATATGTATACAAAGTATTGCATCGTTCCTTTCCCAATCACAAGCTTCATTAAGTTCACTTTGACGCTAGGTCGATTTATGTCAAACTGTCCCATGAATTTCACCATTATATTTATTTTCTGCAACGAGCACTAGGCTGTTCATCAATTTCCAAGGCTGGCTAAGGTCGTTTGTCCACAAATCACGACGCTTCGACGCCATGTCCACCCGGCTGCAAATTGGTTCTAACACGAACGTATAGCTGGACGCGGCCGGTTTACGAGCTATTGTGTTCCAGAGCGATATTGGGCGATGTATTGAAAGCTTCAGGTGCTATCTGGTTGGGAACATATATGATAATAGGGACTCAATCTGTGGGCTTCATATGCCGAAGAAAGGGCGGTTGAGTTGTTATCCATTATCAAAACATTTGTCATTTCCACACTGACTTCATAGGAATATAACAGTCATCTTGTTTGTAACGATAAAATATAACAAACGTTCGACTACCACGGGTCTACTGGGTATGTAATTTATAACTAAATGAATATGATTAGCAATAAATGTAGATGTAAAGTAGTCAATTGTTAAAATAAACGTCTTAGACAGATAAGTCGAGTCCTTACTTGAAAGTGCAAGCGCCAGTATGGAATGTCCTTCTTTCTCGGTACTCACAACTTCATTGATGTATTTTTATCTTTTATCGAACTACCACTCAAACTAACTTAACCGTACCCTATACTCAAGAAATAAACGCTTCTGGAAAACAACCTACCTACCCTCACATAAGTTGTGGCAATGAAAAAATACCGAATTACTTATTAGGTCGCTAATACCTTCGGATTTTCGATGGAGCGTTAATCGCTGCGTTTACCTTATACAGCGCTGCGAGAGAATGCTGCCAGCATATTTGGCAATTCAGAATGACTTCGGAGAAATCGCTATTATAAACTTTTTAGTCTAACTCTGACGACGGTGAACCGCTACTTGTTTTTAGTAAAGTTTTATATTTTTTCTTCTTTTATTCCCTTCGCTACATGTCACTCCACTTTGCAGACAGAGGCATTGTTTTTACTAAAGCGACATGACAACACCACTGTAACAGACAACAGCGATAAAACAAAAAGACAGATGTCACCATTTCGTTGCGTAGGCCTGTCCAAATTAATGGCCCATTGATGCTTTGCTAAGCATAATGTAATGACTTAGATATAAAGTTGCGGGTCTTAATTTCAAGGCTCAAATCCTAAAAATTGTAAAGTCTTAAAGGCTCGATTTGAGGGTTAGGTTAGAGGGTTAGAATTTAAGAATCCATGTATGACATCGTCCGTAGTTTAGTTAGCTGTCTATGAAGCTGGAGGTTCCGGGTGCAAATCCTGATCAGAACATTTATGTGCAGGTTGTTGTTATTTTGTACGTATTAATTATATTATGTATTAAAGTATATATGTACTGTATGTACCTATAAGGGTACTTAGTATCAACAACAAAAGCTTTTATTGAGCTTACCGTGAGACTAGGTCGACTTGTTCCTCGAGTTATTTATTTAGTTTATAGAGTTTTCGGTCGTTGAGCCGTTAAACCAAGGTCAAAACTTCATGCCTCGAAATATTTTTTTACAACACTACTTAGAAATAAAGTTTCAGACCATGGCAAATTCAATCTCCTAACGAATTTGTTGATACAAGTTCAGAATTCCCAACGCGATATCTAGTCTGACCTTACTTGCAAGACCTTTTTCATAGGCATTCACTCGAACGGGTCTCAGCGGTGTTGTCAGAGACGTAAGTGATGATTTTGTATACAAAAACGAGATACCTATGTAATAAGATAGATGGTGGTAGATAGTTGACGAAGAAATTGGATGGCTGAGGCAAATATTGGCTCAAAACAATTGAATGCTGTTGGGGAGAATATTTTTCTATTGGTTACTTGATTGAAAACTTTAAAGACTTTTTTCAGTGAATTAATGTTGATTTTTGTTGTTAAGAGTAAATAGTTTTATCTTTAATATTTACCGGTGATAATGTATCCAAATGAATGAAGCATTTTTTTTACTATTTTAAAGTTTATTTAGCATAGAGGTTCCTTTAAGAATGGTCTGCGGTAGACATTAATAATGCTCTGTCAGGAGCAACAATTTTATTTAGATACTTGGACCTTCATCCATTAAGGATGTCAGATGATGGAGGTTGCTTTAAATGGCTCACTCGCCATCTTTGTCTACAGAGAAATATCAAGTTTAGTTCGACAAAAATCACATACCCATTTATCGATATAACGAGATAACTTTGAAATGAAAGCTCAAAGTTACTTACATATTTTTGTCATTCCTGCGTTGTATTCAATGTACCTGTCGTGATTTAATCACCGAATGGTCTCATCGATAAATCAGCTCTGGTTTACACCGACACCATGGTGAGATGAGACCATTTCGTGGTACCATTTTATTTGTCATACTCATACCCTTATTTGTTGTCTTTTTGTTTTTTATTCATTGTACCTATCACTGTATTATTTCACTGTAAATCAGCGTGTCACGAATAAATGTTATTCTATTGTATTCTATTCTAATAGAAAGCATGATGACACTGTTCTCACTGCGAGCTACGAGCTACAAAGCTATGAACTATCGGCTATAAACAAGAACAAAAGATACGCGCTCCCGTGTAAATAAAAGAGACACGGCGATACCCGCCCAGCTATCAGCTATCACCGCCGGGCGAGTATCGCCGTGTCTCTTTTTTTACACGGGAGTGCAAATCTTTTGCTTGTGTTTATAGCTCATAGTTCATAGCCTACTAGCTCGCGGTGAGACCAGTGCCTATAGGTATCTTCTACTTACGAAGTTTACGACTCGGTATTTTAGTCTGTGACAGATTGATAAACAATTGACGATGGTCAAAGCCAATTACTTTTCTTTCTGTCTAAGCCGTTTATTTTACTGATTACGCAGCAAAATCTTCGACTTGAATAATTTGTCAAAGTTAGGTGAACAAACTGAATACCTCGGTCGTCTGGAGGTTATGCCATTGGGGTAAAGATGTTTTGTATAAATAGTTATACTTTCTACAGGGTGAGTAATCCAAATGGGTCAGTACGATGTGAGTTAATAAAAAACTAAAAAAAACAAGAAATTGTTCTTAAGCACTATGGAAAATTTAGTGACAAGAAACAATAGTTTCATAGATGATTATTATTTTCGTGAACGAAAAGAACTATGTTTTTCAAAATATTTGTTTATTATTATTTCTATGTATTTTATGCCATTCATGCTGTTCTGATGATCAATCACTGGTCGAACAAATAGTATTCAATCACTGGTCGAACAAATAGTATTCAAGGGTTGGATTCTTAAACAAATTGAAAGCTCTTTTTAGATCTATGCGTGCATTTTTGTTTTATAATTCAATTGACGCCATGGACTAATTTTAGATTTCTACGCTGACTCATTTGGACTTATCGATCAAATGGATTATCGATAGCAAGCAACATTACACGAACTCCAATCTGCTTGCTCAGCGTAGCGATTATGGGCATTTACTTCCTAATGCGTCTATACGCATAGTTAATAGGAGAGGCCTACGTCCAGCAGTGGACTATCACAGGCTGATGGCTGATGATATGATTACTCGAACTAAGTAGGCTTCTATTGTCATGGAGTTAGGTATTGTTGAGTACCGTGTATGTACTGATGTATTTAATGGCGACTATGCATACTTAGTTCAGGTATTTTGAATTTAAACAATGCAAATGTTTTTGGCTATCAATAATCCCCAATTTATTTTGTAAAAATAGCCTACTACTGTTCTTATCATTTTATATGAATGTAATACTGATGATAACACTAAGATTATAAATATTTACTGACACTGTTTTACATCCTTTCTAACGAACCCTGTCTTTGAAATTCAAATCGAAAAAATTGTATTTTATACGTATGACTTGGTGAAAGTCCGTGGAGAGGCGTGGCGCAGGACCGGTCATCGTGGCAATCTTTGGGGGAAGCCTATGTCTAACCGTGGACGTCTTTCGGCTGTTGTGATGAAAAGGCATTCTTATGATTGATATGTATACAACGTATCATTGCGTCGTTCCTTTCCGAATCACAAGCTTCATTAAGCTCACTTTGACGGTAGGTCGATTTATGTCAAACTGTCCCATGAATTTCACCATTATATTTATTTTCTGCAACGAGCACTAGGCTGTTCATCAATTTCCAAGACTGGCTAAGGTCGTTTGTCCACAAATCACGACGCTTCGACGCCATGTCCGCCCGGCTGCAAATTGGTTCTAACACGAACGTATAGCTGGACGCGGCCGGTTTACGAGCTATTGTGTTCCAGAGCGATATTGGGCGATGTATTGAAAGCTTCAGGTCCTATCTGGTTGGGAACATATATGATAATAGGGACTCAATCTGTGGGCTGCATAGGCCGAAGAAAGGGTGGTTGAGTTGTTATCCATTATCAAAACATTTGTCATTTCCACACTGACTTCATAGGAACATGACAGTAAATCTTGTTTGTAACGATAAAATATGACAAAAGTTCGACTACCACGGATCTACTGGGTATGTAATGGGGATTAGTAGGCTTATAATGGTCATGTGTTTATTGTTTGGTGTCGTTTACGTTTCACTTGTAGACCCAAAAAAAATATACCACGTTGCTATAATTATCTACTTATTCCAAATTGCCAATTTCTGGTAGGTACTAACAATCACTGAGATTAGCTGCCGACAGACAGACAGACGTACATAGCGAAACGATACCTTGTTGACTATCATGGAACATAAAAAAAGGAATGTATGAACTTCAAATATATATCGCTAGGCAGTTTTTGTTTGATGATTTTTTTTGTTATTGATACTGCCACTGAATATTACTAAAATGCTGCATTTTATTTCGCCTCTTATATCAATAATAAGGGTACACGTTTTTATAGAACAAATCAAATTAAATATTATTGATTTGTATTTTTTATGTAGTCTAGTCACAATGTCAACTAAAATATTAATATGGTAATTTAATTTCTTCAATGTAAAGTAGTTAGTAGTAGTAGTAGTAGTAGTAGTGTTAGTAGTGAAAAAAGTACTCCTTTTACGGAAGATACTTTCTAAATTAATATTATAATAATTATAACGGTAGTAAGCTAGCTAGAGTTGTGAGAGCCCGCAATAATTTTATCGCTGAGCCGAGGGATTAAAATTTTAGTACAGGGTCGTGGGCGTTAGTATCCCATATAATTTTCAATTTACGAAAGGTATCCGATCGGATGTCCGTTAGTCTAGGTGCTGGATCACGCAATTAATGAGGTTCAAATTTGCCTGTTTCATGAACAGTCGAGAAAAGATTTCCGTACTTTGACATAGTGATTTTAGTATGAGGTCTCACTTTGATGCTTATCGGTGCTCGTGCGTTTACGTATTTATGAATCATCTGACAAAGTACCTACAACGTTTTATATAATCTGATCATATTTTAGCTAGGGATATATAAAAGCAGCCATGTTTTTAAAAATGGTCAATTATTTGACTGCACAAAATAAAAAATAGGCAATTACATTTTTGACTTAGATTTGTATTTAACTGATTGAATTTTTCCCCATCATCAGAGGCACAACCCTGTATTTTTTGAAAATATTGATTGAAAAATACTGACTTTTTATACAACGTCAGACACAGTTACATTTTATTTACAGTGGACGCCGTGTGTTGGTAACGGCAGTAAGAATACATTTTATGATCACCCCTCTTCCGGTGGGTGTTGTAAAAGTCCAGTGGGGGTTGTAAGGGATTGAAGTGTCACTAGTGGCAATTATGGGTGTATAACTCCAATTGCATCCACATGTACTCATAGGCAAAGTGAAAGACCTTTGTACAGCATTGGACTGATGTATGCTGATGATGATGATTTACAATACAGTCAAAGGCTAAATAAGGTGTATAATAAAAATGGTCAAAATCATGTCCCAATGTTCTTTCATTCCGTGTAATAAGAACGTCGTAACATATTTATGAGACAATTATTTCCATACGCATTTTTGCACTTGACTATACAAGCGACATCAAAGTAGTTATTTACAATATCTAACATATAAACCTACTAAGTTATCAGTTTTATTAGCACGAGTATATCAATAATCTTCAAATCTCTCAGTGGGGTGCTAAGCAGCTTTTTTCCTCGTAAATCGTTCGTAACCGAAACAAAACTTTTCCCCACAAATTTTGTTCACATTCTCTGCTAGTAATATTTTTCTACGCAATGTTTTGCTTTTTTCACAATATCAAAATATGCTTGCGGTCTTCCATGATTTTATTTTTATTTATTTTATTTCGGACTTTAATACCAATTAATATTAAAAACGCTTATAAACTACTGCAGTAAAGTAAAGCATTATTTCAATAAATGGTGTCCACCGAAACAGAAATCACATACTAAAAATGAGTAACCTTACATAAAACTTTATGCTTATGTTACTCGCGAGGGAAAACATTTTAGAAAATAGTCATGGAAAGATATGAAATGTTGCCAGATTAAATACAATTTAATAGATATCGGATAAATGTGGTCGAGTTTCACAGCTATAACGATAAAATTATTTAATAACGTAAACGAATATTTTCTATGCCCCAGGGTATAAAGGAATCCGATAAAACGGTTGATATACAATTTTCATCTTCCATCGTGTGGAAAAGTCACATATATATTTTAGTATCTTCACGAATACAAAGGCAATATTTTTAGACTTTACACATCAATGGACTGGATATTAGTGTTGAGCGGAAAAATCAGTTTTTCTGCTAATTTTTGAGAACAGTTACTCGGTTTTTATCTAGGGGCACGGTACTGCCTCCACCAAATCGAACAAAACACAGGTGCTGACTTATAATCCTTTTCTAGAAACTATTAAAAAAAAAAAAAAAAAATTTATTCGATATCTTAAAGTTTTTAGTTACATAAACTGCGCTGGCGCCTCTTTTTAAGTATGCAAGATACTTGTGATAAGAGAGCACCGCTCTTCTACTTTTGTTACAGATCATTAGGTCGTAGGTTATTATACATAATAATTAATTGTAGAGTAATATAATAAAAGTAGTGGTAACAAATCAGTGCAATTTACAAATACATAAGTAATTGAATTTCTTACAGCTACGGTACAAAAAGTAATTAACTATTCAGGCCATTTCCAACCTTTTGTTATTTCGCGCTAGTTAAAGCTAGAAGTCTGAATTTTCTGCGACGTGTAGATCACAACATGAAAAAAATTGTTTGATTTTAATCTGAACTTGTAGTTTAATACCTACCTACCACATGTCAGATTTTCTTAGTTTTGCCTCTCTCTGACTTACTGATTCACCGATCATCACAAGTTCAGTCATCGAACCAGCGAGTCATAAAATAGATAGATAGATAGTATAAAAAGTACTGCGTTGCCATACTTGCGCATTTTTATATGTAACTAATGTTGTTGTTAGGATTGCCTTTTGAACTAACCATTTAACTACAAACGAAATGGAATATAATGGAAATAAAATGTTAGGTTTTTTTTCTTATGAAGTACGTATGTGAAATACCTTTACGAAGGTATAGGTGTAAAAGCTAAATTTGCCGTTTAATAAACGATAAATATTTACCTTTTTTAACCGAACTCCCACATACGTCTAAATAACAAAGTAAACATTTAGCTGTGAATGAGCATTACGCGTAAAGTTTTTCGTATCTTGTTTGAGTTTATACATAAATTCATGTACATGTTATATTGCGGCGTGGATTACCTCCCATTAGATATAGCAATTCTTAGAAAACCGATAGCAAATGAGACAAAAATGCAGTACAGGCAAGCCTAAAGTTACATTTATTTAGCCACAGCAGTAATTCATTTGTCTAGATATAAAATACCGCATTAAGAAACATTAATTAGGTATGATGACAATCCTTTATTTACTGTGGTATACGGCGAAAACTTTAAGAAAATGACCTGTTGTATGTAGGTAATAGAGCATAGTGTTATGACGCTTTCGTAATTATTCAAGATGGAACATTACATGGCTCAATTCAGACACAAACACTTGTGCCAGGTTTGAGTTGTTACTCTTTTACTCGGTAACATCATTAGTTCATGTTATGACATTAGTTCTATGTTAGTTTTACGGTTAAATGCCAAGATAATCTCTCACTTGTCAAAAGAAGATCATTTTCTTATACATTGCAGGCCTAGGTCTGCAAAGTAGTTATTAAATTCCATTACATGTCAAGTTCAATCTTCGAACCAGCGACATGGTACTTCCGACGAACGTTCTTCTTCTGATCGACGAACGTTATGTCAACCATTCTTTGCAAGAATAAATATTTGAGAAAAGAGTATTAAAACCGCGAAAAAGAAATGAGTAGGTATGCCTGAGTCGATACATAATTGCCTTAGTGAAAAAGTACATTACTATAGAGGCAGGGCTGAAAGGGGTTGCCGGCTGAAGACATAATAGACGAATAGGTCTGAGGCGGGCAGCCCCCCTATTTCCGGCCGAGGTATGTATACTTGTATAAAGTCCATTCATCCTTAGCTGTCTTATCTAGTAAACAACTTTCTAACCTAAAAGTACACATTTTCTGTTGTAAACTGCCATATTTGCCTATACCAAAATACCTGAGTCCATGTTTGTGGAGTCCGTCCGTAGTGATTAGTAAATTGCCGGCCTAGGCCTTCGAGATTTGTATTAAATTCCAACAACGACATCTTGTCCTAGTCACTCCTGAAACGTCATACTTAGTAGCCTTATATAAGGAATATATATTTCATTGCATTATTTGAGAAAATATATTTTTTTTAATTTGTCCCTCCCACTTTATTTGTAACATTATTACATGATTTGTACTCAGATCGTGACCTCTTTCGATTTTAATAGGAGAAAGAATTTATGTATAGATTTTTCGAACTTTCCATTCCATTACCTCCGTACGAAAGGTATAAAGAAATGGGAAAAAAACGTTGGAAGAGAAAAACCAGTAAGAAATTCAGCCAGATACGTATATGTAGGTAGGATAGGGATATACGTATGCACTTGTATTAAACTTAAGTATATCATTATTTACAAGCCTCGGAAAGTTGTATCCGTTTTTACTAGGGCCGCACAATTATACTCCATCTAGCCGTTGGTAGTCTGTCTACGAAGGCTATCAACATCGTAAGGCTCGGTTAACATTCACGAGTCGCCCGGGAGCCGTGTTCTTCTTATCAACTTTTCCTCCGATGACTGAATGTGAAAATGACGTGTTTTACACATGAGAAAATGGAAACGTGCATGTTTTGAAACACAAAAGAATACACGGTAAGATAAAAAAGCCTGAATTTCGATGGGAGTAAATATGCTATTTTGCATGATAAATATTCTGCGATGTTTTATCCGATGAAGGAATTTGGGGGTAGAGAGCAAAATGGTGATAATTGACTTTTTGCATCCAAGGTATCATTCTTGGATGTGTTTAAATTGTTGATACAAAACGATGGAAAAGACTAAGAATATAGCTTTGACTAAATATCTAATGACAGCAATCCGTAAATGCAGAATTTATTGTTTTTAAAGTAAAGTTTCCCTTACACAAAATGTGCTATTCAAAATATTGAAGGTAGTTGCCATCTATGTGGCATGCGATTTTTCCACCCTGTATAAGATTCGATTTCACCAAACTTTTATTTTAAGAATAACGCTTACTCTCAGATATTAATGCCAATTTACTATGGAGGTTTGACATTCGAGACGAAATCGAGCCGTAACTAAATAACTGACTCTAATATGGTGTCTATCTTTTTCTCCAATGGAACCTAAATAGACCTGAAAGTTGCCAATTAAATACGGATAAAGTTACTTGCTATCCCTTCTATATTTGTTTATTGTGACATTATTATATTATCTATGTACTACCTATGTAATCAATTCAAATTCATTTGATTCCATAAACTAAGTAAATGTTTCAAACAATTTACTACACGTATGCAACATAGATGTACATTATTTAATTTAATAAATACAACAACGAATGTTAATGATAATCCAACATTGTAGTTATTCAGTAACGAGCGTGTTTTCCAAGCTACAGTATAATTACATTGTATACATATATATCAATACAGTACGTAACTACTCTTAGTAAATCCTATTACAAGTACACTCACGTAATGTATGTTTACTGTGGATAAATGAGGCTATAGCGTCCCTCAGGATTCCATCACGTGACATATATCGTTATCGTTACACTTGTCTCACTATTGTGATAGATTACGCGAGAATCGTTCGACGATTGTGAGGTTGCAGGTTGCAGAATTTTCCAGAAAATAGACAATTGATACCGGAACGTATCAATTGTCTATTTTCTGATACCGAACGGAAATTTGGCGTAGACGAATGTTCAGTTTTCAAAACTTGTACAAGTTATAGTATTTTAAGAGTCAGAAGATTGTTCATATAAAATTATGAATGTTACCGGCTAAGAATATTAAGTATCGATAGGAATATGACCGGCTCGGTACCGTCATGTGTTTTTCAAAAGTCCGTAGTAAGCAGCGCTCAACTCCGCGCTGAAGTTCATAAAAAAAAACACAGGATTTTGTTGCATCTAGAGTGAGATAGAGCGCTAGAAATAAAGTGAGAACGCGCTAACTACAAAATTTAGTCCACCGAATATAGGACGTCGCATTTTTCTAATTAATTGAATCAGGCGTTACTTTGCGGAAGTCCATATTAAAGGATGAACAATATTGCTTTGCTCTTCCGCGATACAGAATGTGTAATTAGTGTAACCCGCTATAATTACTTGCGTAGTTAACGTAGTTGCGTAGGTAACAAACCACCACCAATAACACTATACCCAAAGTAGTGTTATTGGTGGTGGTTTGTTATAGTTATTTGCGTATTTATTTTTGCGGCGGGAGGGTGGGAAAATTAATTGCATGCAAAAAATACGCAAGTAATTATAGCGGGTTACACTAATTAACTAACACGTTCTGTATCGCGGAAGAGCAAAGCAATATTGTTCATCCTTCGCATTTTTCTGACTATTGTAGTTTTTTTTTTTCTTATTAGAAAATCACAAAATTTATTTCATGTGGCATTATTAAATATTTCTTACTATATTTTCATTACTTTCGTATCACCACCCATAAATGAACCATAGCTCGAAATTCCTCCTCAATATTATTTAAGTCCCAAACAGTAGAGGTGAAAATACTGCTCCAGTTAAACGTTTTCCTGCACTTAACTTTACACTGCTCTCAGAATTACGGTATTTCACGCTGCGTCCAATTCGTCCAGCATCGACCTAACTTGTTACTCCTAAATTCTAATAAACGGTTTTCGTCAAACTAAATAAACTCTTATTTGCATGTTCCCCGTCAAAGTCTCCGCTTAAACCTAGTTTACCAGGATTTAATTAAAATCGTCACGTCATGTGACGTCACAAATTGCAATATCTTGTGTGACGAGAATTATCCCAGCCCATTCTGCTATGTATATATTGAACACGCGATTATAGGCCTTAATCCTACAGTATTAGGACGACGGGGTTAACTGGAGTTAACAATTATGGCGATTGGTTGTACATTCGCTAGTTATATATGAGCCAGGGTGCTCTGAAATATCTGAGCAGTACCGTAAGTGACAAGAAGGATTGACTCTTAACTTGGTAGTGTATCATAAAAGATACATACTTTTTGACCCACTTTTTGTATTTTTTTAAAAACGAAATTATTTGCTACATGCACGATTTTTTTAAATTCTGCCAAGTTTAGGTTTAAGTCTTTTAGTTTTACTCTAGACGTAAAGCTGTGTATAACGTTCACACTGATATATATCGGAGCACTAAAATATATTCTGATAAACGATGGATATTGTGACGATCATTCATTTAAATCAAAAATTATACGAAAGATTTCGATAGAAGTAATGTAATTTTTTTCAAGGGCTATAAAAGTCCTCGATCTGTACGAATATAATTAACTTTCTTAAGAAAACTCCAATTAAACTGAGAAAGAAGTCCGGTTACATCATTCACCATAATAAATAGCCCTCGACAGCAAAAACTAGATACTTTTTCCACCAATCGTGTTTACTTTCAATATTGATATTATCCAACCCACCGCCGACGCATAATGATCTGTCTGCTAATGGCGTACGATTCAATTTTGGTTACGAAGATAGTTGATTAACGAATAAATCTCCGTATTCACTCACCTATAATAATAAAATTTAATATCTTGGGACATCTTACATAAATCGACTTAGTCCCACGGTAAGCTCAATTAAGGCTCGTGATGTGGGTACCAAGTGACGATAATTATGTATTAGATATGTAGGAACAAATACATATTTGTGATAAATAAATACACGACAAATGTTCTCGCCGGGATTGAAACCTGGAACCTCCAGCTTTGGAGGCAGGTTCATTTGGCATAGGTACATATTAATCACGTCGGCAAAGTGGTAGAATAAAATATATTTTTATTTCTTATTTTGCTGCAATCCTATACTGTGGGGTATCGTTGAATAGGTATTTTAAAAATAATAAGAGACCTAAAAGAAAGTTGTTTTCTTATGTTAATATTTTCGGATATAACCGCTCCAGAAAAAAATGTGTCTCTTTTGTATGTGTAACTTTTGATCCAGGGGTCAAAAAATATGAAATTCATAATTAATTATTGAGCATACAGAAAACTTTCCATTAAAACTATTTTGAACATAATCGGCCCAGCCATTCTTGAATTACTACGGAATTCGACACTGAGCCTGGCCCCACATGCTCTTGCCCGATTTTCAGATAAAATCCACTATGTGATTTAGTAAAATTAAATTAAACAATAAACATCTCGTTTTATTGTTTTCTTTTTTACAAATTTAAACTTTTTTATTTTATTTCCCAAGTACCTATATAAAGTCAACTACATCACAAGTGAAATTGTGTTGACCATTATAAGTCAAATTGTGTTGATCATTACTCGTTTTATTCAAATATTCCATTCTTGACTAGAGTAGAAGACAGCATCTCAATTAAAGGGACGAATAACCTCTCTCAAAGGCACTCCCGGCAAGCCTTCAGAAATTGCTCTCTCCTTAATCGTAGAGGCGATCTATCGAAGTATCGGAATATATCTTCACCGCTTCATTAGCCGTATCCGTTGGTAGAGCCAACTTGTATCTCTTTCACTCTTAGCTGGTTATACCTACTGTCGTCGCAAAGGCATCGTGCCGGCAGGGCAATAAAAACGAGCTGTCAGAGAGATGCGGCTAAAGTCGATATTTCTTATCGATGAACCGCGCTTGTTCTATGAAACAGTACTATGCATATGCATGGTAGGTATAAGTAGAATTAATTCCTATATTTATAAATATTTATTTATTAAGTAGTATGTAGTATATTTATGTCGTTAGGTTTGAGGTTTGAGTTATTTTAGAATTAGAATATGTTATTATACAATTACCTAAACGGTTAATCATAATAGCGGTTATTACTATCTACTTGGTATTTTCTAATTGTAATGTTTGTTATTGTTGCAATATATTTAGTATACACATAAATATACCGCTTTTAGTGTTATTACTTATTTAGTTATATGTATTTTATATTTTATAATTATTTAACTTAAGTATGTACCTAAATATAAAAATAAACCTTTATTACGACATTTTCTTTTATATTCATATTACCTACACTTAAATATAACTTTATTACGAAAATCATTACTAGTATTTTTAAGAATGAGTTTAAACTAATCCACCAAACCAAATATGATTACTGATAACGCCATCGATAATGTGCGAAGGTTGCGGCACGCATCCCTACAAGCAGGTAGCAAAGGCGGCGTGGCCGACCCGGTGATTTATGGCCCTGCCGGCACGATGCCTTTGCGACGACAATAGTGTAATGGTAATAGTATTATACTCTTGAGTGCCAGATAATTTTGCAGCAATCGGAATATATTTATTTTCACCGCTTTATTAGTCGTATCCGTTGGCTATACAGCGAAACAGCTTGTATCTCTTTCACTCTTAGGTAGTGCTAACAAGTGTAACGGTAATAGAAGGTATTATACTCTCAGTCCCAGATAATTTTGGAGCAAGAATGAAGATAAAAAATATAGTTCGTACTTTTTACATCAGGTCATGCAGTTTGTGACATGATACGTGCATTTTAAAATAAAATATACAAAATGATAAGTTCTAAACGAGTAGCGATAAATTAGAAGACGACAGAAGGAAATGTTTAAATTTGACACGAGTTACGAATTTGCTTTTCGCATGTGTATCGTACGGCGTTTTTCAGTAGAGACGACACTTCGAATTTTCGTCCTCATTAAAAATTAACACCATCACTGAAAATATAATTTTCGTTAACAAAATATCTATACGAGTTTAAAAATGTAACTTTGATTTGTTATTGATATGATACGACCTCGAGGCGCCAAGCAGTATTGTATCGTGCTACGGCATAGCAGAGTATACCAATCGCGAATATAAGTAGCGTATCGTAGTCTCTTTCTGTGTCATTATCTTTTATTAGTGCGACAAAGACAGTAGCCACGTTCACGTTTCCCGATTGAGCGTTAGCAGTTGGCATCTTTGCTATGCACCCTGTGGCCTATCTCACAGAACTTTACAGGCGTACAATTCTACTTTGTTTACATTCCCATACAAAAAGTTGTATGGCCACTGGTATCCTCATACACCGTATATTGTTGCTTTAACGATAAAAAAGGCACAACGGAGACCATAACTTCTGATGTCCCTAGCGCAATGTTTGCTCTGTAAACTTTAGAAAGCAAAAATGATAAAGCGATCTTCCTATGATTTATACTCGAAAGTTCGCAACACTAAGTAGTTTCCGATAACCGGTGACGCTAAACTTGCCACGAAACTATATGGGTCTGAAGGTGACATGCTATCTGTGTTACACTTAATGCAAACCAGATAAGCGCGAAGGAGATAACAATATGCCTTAGCAGATACATACACACATCATCATCATTAGCCTATGATAGTCCACTGCTGGACGTAAACCTCTCCTATTAACTATGCGTATAAACGCATTTAGGAGGTACTCGTAAATGCCCATAATCGCCACGCTGAGCAAGCGGATTGGCGATCGCAGCGTAATGTGTCCACTATGATGACGCTTCAGCTGCTGCCCATCAACAATCTTTTATCAAATAATGGTCAGTGACACTTCAATCCCTTAGTCGACTCTTACGACACCCGCAGGAGGAGTTGGGGTGGTGACAAATGTATTCTTATTGCCGTCACCACGCGGCTGTTAGTAGATAGCTTTGTGGGAAATATAAGTAGCTGATTATTCTTGAAGTGATATTTAAATCAAGTATGAGCGACTCAATCTTTTGTGTAAACCATAGGTGAGTATAATCCACTTACTTAATTGCTGTAAGGTAAAGAAAAAAGTATATGCAATCTCTTACTTTTGGTATGTATGTACCTACTATCGTTCTGCCCGGTTCCCCATTAACGTTGTCAGTCACGAACACACGATAGTTTCCCCGTGGGTACCCCTTCCTTGATATACAGGGTGGCCCATTCGAATCGGTCAGTATGGAAAAGTCTGAAACTATAAGGCATACAAAGATTTGTTCTTAGGAACTATGTCACCGATTTTGATAAAAAGAAAAACTGCATTCATACATTTGAAAAAAAAACTGTACCCAGCTAGGGAATCGAACCCGGATGTTTTGTAAAAAAAACTTACACTATTTTTATTTAGATATCGTTTGTGTAGGTCTTAAGCTGTAAATGTCTCTAAGAAACATGATGTCTAAAATGAAAGGAATTCATTGTTTTCATATACTTAAATTTATTTTACTAGGTGTTTGTTGTGTAAATGTTAAGATTTTTTTTTATATTTATCAACGTAGTTTTCATTATTTTTAAACTCGATGACATGGTTCCTAAGAACAAATATTCGTATGTCTTATAGTTTCAGACTTTCCCATACCACAAAGTACCCAAATATAGAGGGTCTGTTTCATAGAAGGCTCAAATAGTTCGGAATATGTTACAATAGATGTCACTAGGAGCACGATTGACTAGTAATAGATTTAGTTTTATTTGAAATCCAGATATTTACTACCTGTTAGTGCACAGTTTTAATTAATTTAGCATCATACATCGAAAATAGTCAAAACCACCCTTTCTAGAAGAGTAAATTAGTAAATAAAAAAATTAACTATTTTTGGAATAAATTGATTTCAGCGCCATCTATTATTGCACGTACATATTTTTATGCGTTTTTCTCGATACGCGTCAAACAGTACACTACTCGAGTCTTGACAGAAATAATCTATAGATGTCGCTAAACAAAATCTTGCATATATTGATTTTAAATGTTTAAGGAGGTCTAAAAAACCGAAAAACTAATAAATACATACAAAAAAAAAAGTAAAAAGTCCCTAAATCGCTAATAATAACAAAAAATACATACATTACAAGTCATATGCTAGGATTTGAACCCGTAACATAACAACTGATAACAATAAATAGCTGAGAGCCTACCGCGAAACACGTACGAAGTGTTGCCTCTCTCTCGCACTCGTGAATTCCACTATAAGTGTGACAGGGAGGCAACACTTCTTTCGTTGTTCGCGGTAGGGCCTCTGATTAGGGGTATATCCGAATTATATAACAGATACATTGCGGCGCGGCGTTGCCGTTTAGTTTATCAGCATTCGCTTTGCTTTACCGTAATCTGACGAGCTGGCAACAAACGAAACGAGAGCCATAGAAAATTGAAGGTAATCTGAGCATTGCATTCTGTTTCTATTCTACGCTTCAATACCAAACTCACATAGCGAAATAATAATTAAACTCTTACTAATGGCACTCTATCAATATCATTGGCAATAAATAGCTCTACTCTGTCCAACATCCAACAAGCTCTGTAAGAAAAAAGGGCTAATACTAATTTTCTCTTATTGTGTCTACATTTTTTGAATTTGCCATTTGTGTCCATTCTAAGATCCAAGATGGCGGGAACTTTTTTGCAATTTTCATCATTGTACTCGTTTCTGACTAATTCGCATACGTGGAATATCATTTTTGGGTCCATTCTAAGATCCAAGATGGCGGGAACTTTTTTTTTGTAATTTTCATCATTATACTCGTTTCCGACTAAATCGCATACGTGGAATACGATTTTCGGGTCCATTCTAAGATTCAAGATGGCGGGAACTTTTATTTTGCAATTTTCATCATTATACTCGTTTCCGACTAATTCGCATACGTGGAATACGATTTCCGGGTCCATTCTAAAATCCAAGATGGCGGGAACTTTTTTTTGTAATTTTCATCATTATACTCGTTTCCGACTAATTCGCATACGTGGAATACGATTTTCGGGTCCATTCTAAGATTCAAGATGGCGGGAACTTTTATTTTGCAATTTTCATCATTATACTCGTTTCCGACTAATTCGCATACGTGGAATACGATTTCCGGGTCCATTCTAAAATCCAAGATGGCGGGAACTTTT
>JALPQI010014545.1:0-23781 GCA_025490895.1 Thaumatotibia leucotreta
AATGGTGGTACTTCTAGTTTTTTGGACTATGCTCATTTAGTTCTACTTCCAATTCCGAGTTATTTACGCTTTTTACAACTCCTTTTTGAGTTTTGCCTTTAAACCAGCAGTTTTCCTCTGGGTGATAGCGAGTTCCTTTGTTTTCAGTAATGCAGATTGGACATGGCTTTTTTTCTTCACCTTTTTTAGGTTTTATTTCAGAGCGTGTGAGAATTTTTTTATCATATTTATTCTTCGCAACCAGGTGCTCCAACTTTCCTATTTCATTACACAAGTCCTCTGTCTGGTGTAAAGTTTCTCGATCAATTTTATCCATAATATAATTAGGTAAGCCCAGTGCTATTAGGTCAATAAGTGTTCCAGTATCAATTGATTTTCTCATTTCTAGTAACAGCTTTTCTTTTTTTAAAGCATACTCGAGTAAGGAACCTGTTTGGTATTTAAATCCAAGAGCATATCTAATTGGAGACCATCCCTTGTTTGCAAATGTTTCACAAAAGTTTTGTTCCCATTTACTCCATTCTGATTCTATTGTAAATTTAATTAACATACAGCTGTACCAGTCAACGCTGGAGTACTCCAAAAAATTTCTTAAAATTTCTATCTTCTTTCTGTCTTCTTGAATTTGAAAGCGTTCGCATTCCTTATTAAAATCGTTAATCCACTGTTGAGCATTAGTGTTTCTACCAGTAAATTTGTTAATCATAAAATCCTTAGCAATTTTTCCTAAATTTTGAGTTTCAGATCTTTTTTGTTTTTCGTCCAATAATTTTTCTAGTAGTTTTTCCAACGCTTGATTTGAGCCACTAGGATTTGACTCGGCATTTGTCTCTAAAATTTCCTCCAAGTAAATTTCATTACATTGTACATTTTGTTCGTCATCCAAGTACACTTTGGATATCTCATCTGTCAATGTTATCCAAATTTTTCTTGATTGATGCCTTTTAGTTAATGATTTTCTTATTTTGGCATAGTTAGAAGTATTGGTAATCGCAGGATGCATATGCGTCGGCTGGTATTCCGGTGGTAAACCAAAAACCTTTCCATCAGGTGTTCCTATTGAGGTTATGCACATGACATTTGATTTTCCATCTGCCGCCGGTTTTACGGCAAAATCAAACCTCAACTTTTCCATGTTTCTTCAAATAATTGCAGAAAATGTTGTTTTATAATGATGTTGCACACTTGAGAAATAAAGACTCAATTGCGTTTCTGTAAATGAAGTAACTTTATTTTATAAACCGAAATTATGATAATTATATGAACTCCAATAGTGCATAGTAATAAAAATATAGTCTCACCTGTAAATGAAGAAACAACATTTAAAGCCCTTATTTTCGTGTTGTCTTATTCTACAGCAATAACTTAATTAAACACTCAATCTCTCTATAATAAATAAATGTTAAACTAATATTGATTACCCAATGTCAGTGTCACAATAGACAATCTGACATGTAACAGATAAAAGTCTATGGTTCAAACATAATGCACGGAAAGGCGGTATAGGCTAATAATGTGTATGGCGGCTTTCCTTACATATTTATTTATTTATTATTGAGGGGCTGTTTATTTCATTAGGGTGTGTATTTTTAAGGTTTTGTGTAATTTAGTTATTTTTTAAGATGTTTCAGCGGACATTGTCAATGCGCCTAAAAAAGCGGTTTTCAAAAAGCAACTAAAAAAACATTTCTTCAACATCTTGTAAAACAGCTCATCAGACTGTAAGTGATACCGAAGTAATACAGATTACTCTAATGGACAATGTTGATATATTATATATTTGTATAAGTTGTACTGATTAAATTTGAGGGAGACTGAAGTGCCTCCACAGTCAAACTATATAAAATAGTTTTGTGGAGCTATGTAATAATAACTATTTGTATTTAAATAATAATAAAAAATAAATAAGTGTAGTTTTAAGTTTTTCTTTTTATTATGATTAATTTTGTATTGACATGTTTTATAATTATAAATAAATGTATGTTTTTTATTTATTATTTATCCTTAGTTGTCTTATCTAACCTAAAAGTTCACGTTTTCTGTTGTTAACTGCCATATTTGCCTATACCAAAATACCCGAGTCCGTATTTGTGCAGTCCGTTCGTAGTGATTAATAAATTGCTTAACTTTTAATCAAGGAAACAGCAGTTTACAACAGAAAACGTGTACTTTTAGGTTAGAAAGTTGTTTACTAGATAAGACAGCTAAGGATGAAGGGACCGTAACTAATCTACTTAACCTAACCTATATCTAAGATTGGCCCTTGTGGCATTGTACCGAGGATGCTAGCGGCATTTCCTCGCTGTATCGCAATACTGATGCATTGTGCGAGGAAGTCGCCAGTTCTTCGGTCTTTAGTTACGTCAACCAGACGTTTCGCGATCTCAGCAAACCATTTGCGTATAATTGATAAAATGTAAATAACTCGTGATCGAGTAACTGTACAAGGAATGTTGCTCTGACCCACTTTAAGACATAGATTGCTAAAGTATCCCTACCGCCCCAAGAAACGCTAATACGTTAAAGGGGTGGCAGGGTCCGAGGATGAAAATGGGTGGCGCGGAACTGGGTGGCGAGCATTGCAAAAAAAAACTGTACAAAACAGATTTTTCTTCTGAGACAGCTTAGGGTGCGGCTCCACTGATGCGGAGAGGATCGGAGATGTGCAAAATTGACCAATTACATTCTTCAAATTCAAAATTCGAAACACTGTCATGCGGTCTCATTGGCGAACTTTGCACATCTCCGCTCCTCTCCGCCTCAGTGGAGCCGCACCCTTATGGAGAAAAGATGGGAGTTTGACCGGGGATATTCAGTTATTCACACACTATTCGTTGACTTTACTAAGGCCTATGATAGCGTCAACAGATAGACTCTCTAGGTGTGTTTACATTTTTTCCTTTTCTACCGACGCACGGTATAAGTACTTAAGTAAGTATCGTGTTCCTGAAAACGGTATTTTTCCAGCAAAGGGTGAATAAAACTAAAAATAAAAGATTCACCTGCTAATTGGCTATTTGTTTACCTTGGCCATGTTTATGCCGTGTGGTAAACATAACACTCTGACTTGTTTATAGTTTAACACATACATGTAAACGCAAGAATCCTATTCATACGGATTACTGTGGTTATTAGTGCGACGCTGAACCGGTATTTTTAATGACGATAATCAATCACTTTTGGTCAGCCCTGTACACTGTACAGTCAGTCACGTTAATAGTTATTTTACAATGCATTTTATTTATTATTCATTATTAATAGTACAGTCAAGGGCAAAAATATGTATACACTTTTGCACCTTATTTTTACGGCATAAGATAAAAAAGTGTATACATGTTTATGCCCTTGACTGTACCTATATGGTGGTTTAAAATCTTAGAAATTAATAATTGTCTGTCTATTAACTGTAGGGTCTCAGCCTCTTTTAGATACAGTATATTATAATATTTATAATATGGCTATGCGAATAGTTAATGATAATGACATGGCAAGTTAAGGAGATATGTTTTAAAATGTCTTTTAATAGTACATTGTGTATTAAGGGCGGTAAATAAGAAATTGCGAACGAGTGTGAAAGTAAAGCCCAAGCCGAAGGCACGGGCTTCACTTCACACGAGTTCAGAATTCTTGTACCGCCCGTGGCACACACAAATTTGACACTTATTGCTCACTTCACAAAGTTTTTTATTCTTTGAGTTTTTTTTATTATAGTTTATTGTAAGTGAGCGTTATTTTATTAGCTTCAACTGAAACATGATAGAAATGACTTTTAGTGCCACTTTTCTTGGTTTTTTTGTTTGGCTCTGTGCATCCATTTATTATTTAATGTCATTGTTTACAACAGAAAACGTGTACTTTTAGGTTAGAAAGATGTTTACTAGATAAGACAGCTAAGGATGAACGGACCGTAACTAATCTACTTAACCTAACCTATATCTAAGCTTGGCCTTGTGGCATTGCCTCGCTGTAACGCAATACTGATGCGTTGTGCTAGGAAGTCGCCAGCTCTACGGTCTTTAGTTACGTCAACCAGACGTTTCGCGATCTCAGCAAACCATTTGCGTATAATTGATGAAATGTAAATAACTCGTGATCGAGTAACTGTACAAGGAATGTTGCTCTGAGCCACTCTAAGACATAGTTTCCCAAAGTATCCCTACCGCCCTAGGAAACGCTGATACGTTAAGGGGGGTGGCAGGGTCCGAGGATGAAAATGGGTGGCGCGGAACTGGGTGGCGAGCATTGCAAAAAAAAACTGTACAAAACAGATTTTTCTTCTGAGACAGCTTAGGGTGCGGCTCCACTGATGCGGAGAGGATCGGAGATGTGCAAAATTGACCAATTACATTCTTCAAATTCAAAATTCGAAACACTGTCATGCGGTCTCATTGGCGAACTTTGCACATCTCCGCTCCTCTCCGCCTCAGTGGAGCCGCACCCTTATGGAGAAAAGATGGGAGTTTGACCGGGGATATTCAGTTATTCACACACTATTCGTTGACTTTACTAAGGCCTATGATAGCGTCAACAGATAGACTCTCTAGGTGTGTTTACATTTTTTCCTTTTCTACCGACGCACGGTATAAGTACTTAAGTAAGTATCGTGTTCCTGAAAACGGTATTTTTCCAGCAAAGGGTGAATAAAACTAAAAATAAAAGATTCACCTGCTAATTGGCTATTTGTTTACCTTGGCCATGTTTATGCCGTGTGGTAAACATAACACTCTGACTTGTTTATAGTTTAACACATACATGTAAACGCAAGAATCCTATTCATACGGATTACTGTGGTTATTAGTGCGACGCTGAACCGGTATTTTTAATGACGATAATCAATCACTTTTGGTCAGCCCTGTACACTGTACAGTCAGTCACGTTAATAGTTATTTTACAATGCATTTTATTTATTATTCATTATTAATAGTACAGTCAAGGGCAAAAATATGTATACACTTTTGCACCTTATTTTTACGGCATAAGATAAAAAAGTGTATACATGTTTATGCCCTTGACTGTACCTATATGGTGGTTTAAAATCTTAGAAATTAATAATTGTCTGTCTATTAACTGTAGGGTGTCAGCCTCTTTTAGATACAGTATATTATAATATTTATAATATGGCTATGCGAATAGTTAATGATAATGACATGGCAAGTTAAGGAGATATGTTTTAAAATGTCTTTTAATAGTACATTGTGTATTAAGGGCGGTAAATAAGAAATTGCGAACGAGTGTGAAAGTAAAGCCCAAGCCGAAGGCACGGGCTTCACTTCACACGAGTTCAGAATTCTTGTACCGCCCGTGGCACACACAATGTTTTTCATCACACCTGTGAGGCAAAAAGAGTAAACAAAACAATATTTTTTTACAAAACTACTCTAAAATGGTCTAAATCATTTCTCAAAATCAGGGATGACTTAAATTTATCATTTTTATAACAGACATCTCAGCGCGGCGCGCGCCGCGTAGGTGCGACGAAATGTTGTATGAAAATCCTTGATTGCCCTAGGGCGTAATGACGCATCTACGGCGCGCATCGCCGCAGCGCATTGGCGCACTTACCGAACAGGTGTGATGAAAAGTTATAACCTTATAACTATCCTTGGGCGAAGGGTCGTAGTTTGCTGTGGGATGCCACCTGTGTAAGTACGTTCGCTGCGTCACATCTTGCGCAAACTGTCAGGTCGGCGGGTGGTGCGGCGGAAAACGCGGCCAAACACAAGCATGCCAAGTATTCCAACCTGGAACCTGTGTACGACTTCGTCCCTCTTGCGGTGGAAACGGCCGGGCCTTGGTGTGAGGAGGCAAAACTTTTTGTACGGGATTTGGGTAAAAGGATGCGCGATAGGGGTGGCGACTCTAGGTCTAATTCGTACTTGGTTCAGCGGATATCCTTAGCTATCCAACGGGGGAATGCAGCGAGCATATTTGGAACTTTTGGGCCGGGTACGTGCCAGGCAGGGATGTTTTAATATTAGCAATTATTTTATAATTTATATTGACGAAACGTGTTGTGGATGGTTTGATGTTGTTATTATTGTGACGAAGCTTGTCGTGAATATACTTTCCTGTATCTTGACGAAACCTGTGTTGTGGATTTTTCAGGTATGTACTATTTTTGAATAACCATGTATGTAAATATTTAACATATTAATTTTGTGAATAATTAAATATTGATTAACAAAAAAAAGAAAAGAAAAAATAGATTAACTAATCACTCCTTGTACACAGGTACAGGTACATAAAACAAAAGCACACCTAACATTTATCTGACGAATATATTTTATTGGAGGTTGGTAAAACAAATACAAGTAAATTCACCAAAGCTGGCACGAATGGATCGAGTAAATGACAGAAAGTATCTATGTGTGGATGTGGATGTTAAAATGACAGTAGAGACAGGTTGGTATAGCAGGGCCGCATACACACAATGAATGAGAGAATGAGATGTCATTCATTTCATTCGTTCCATTCGTGCCAGCTTTAGTGAATTTACCTGTAAACATTCAAACAGTAGTAGAAAAACTCACTTTTGACAAGTAGGTAGTTTAAATTATCTATCATACACGGTAAACTTTAATATCTACCTACTACAGAGATACGTGACACAGGTCTTCAACGAGTAATAGGCATAATTTATACATTTTTGATTAAAATAAACCTTATCCTTAAATATTTTAACGTCCTTTTTCGATAAAACATATAATACCTATTAATATTACCTACCCGTATGTGATAATAGTCTCTAATGTTTCCAACAATAAGGTCTCTTTTTGTATTAATTTATAAACTGGAGCCTACCACCCACACTCGCCGACATTAATAAATACCGTCACCATAAATATGTATACAAGTTTGTACTTTATTTTAAAGCGATATGGATCTAAAGTCTATAGATATTAATGTCCCTGACTGTACCGTGTCAAGAGTTGTTGGGTTAGTTTGACGTAACATTCGGTTAAATGGAAACCTTTCAACTTTACCACAACTTATAATTTATGTCAACCTTATTTTTAATGCCCTTTATTTCACGGTAATTCGTATAGAAAATAAAATAAATATCGGTATCCGTTTGAAGGAAAGCGTGGAAGAGGAAGACCAAGGAGAAATTACATTGAACAAATCAAGGAGAACGTGAAAGTCACGTCGTATCGAAACCTGAAAGAGATGGCTTGGGATCGAGGAAAGTGGAGAGCATGCTTTGAGCTACACCGACAAGAGCAAAGCTCTTAAATAGGAGAGAATCGGTATAGGTGCCGTGTGGTGCCTACTGTAAGAATCATCACCATCAGCCTATGTTAGTCCACTGCTGGACGTACGCTTCTCCTATAACTAAGGTATGCGTGTAGACGCATTAGGAGGTCAATGCCCATAATCGCCATGCTGCGCAAGCGGATTGGCATCACTGGATCGCAGTAATGTGTCCTGCTATGATGACGCTGCTGCCCATCATTGATCTTTTATCAAAGAATGGTCAGTGACACTTCAATCCCGTAGTCGACTCTTACGATACCCGCGAGAGGAGTTGGGGTGGTGACAAATATATTCTTATTCTTACTGCCGTCACCACACGGCCACGGCTGTAAGAATACATTTTAGTTAAAGACGGTAAGGGTGAAGACACATTTATCTTATCAGCATGCGTACACATTTTGTTTATAGAAAATGTCAGTTTAGTATGAGACCGCGTCCAGTTTTCCGCACGCGTACGCATGCTTATGTGTTTCATACGAAACGGCCAATTTCTTTGGACAAAACGCGTAAGCATGCTGACATATGTGTCTTCACCCTAAGTCTAGCTCGCGGTGACATACTGTCGCACCAATCATGTGCTAAGCCACATGGTGTTCACATTCGGTTTAGTAGAATCTATGACCACTAAGTTTAATCTGTCATTAGCGTCCAGACGAGCTATAATGAGAGGAAAACCGCAGCGTTGAAACTGTTGCTCAAGCAGTGACCTCGGATGGCGTCGATAATTGAGAAATGTGTTCAAAAATAAACTGAATTTATTAGATATTTATAGACATGCGGAGCTGGCGTGATGCTGATGAAGATTTATATCACGAAAATATTTATGGTACCTATATAATTATAATAAATTAATTACATATTAAATGCAAAAACCATACTAATCCTTAAAAAGACTGGTGGCTCAGTGGTTTAGACATTTGACTTTCAATCCGGAGGTCGTGGGTTCAAATCCTGGCTCGTACCAATGAGTTTTTTCCAAAAACTTATGTACGGAATATCAGATGATATTTACCATTAGCTTTCGGTGAAGGAAAACATCGTGAGGAAACCTGCATACATCCGCAAAGAAAATCAAAGATGATGAAGAGATGTGAAGTTCCCAACCCGCTTAGGGCCAGCGTGGGGACTATAGCCCAATCCCTCTCCTATATGAGAGGAGGCCTGTGCCCAGCAGTGGGACATTATATGTATAGGCTAAAATATTATTATTTTATACTAATCCTTGGAGCTGCTTAGATTTTCGGTTAATCGCCAGTGAAAATATAAATCGATATTACGTTAATCAAGTTAATTATAATAGCTGTGATACAATTAGTAAAATCGATTTAGTGACCGCTTAGGGAACCTGAGGTCCGCTTAGCAGTTTAATCCCAAGATTTTGCCGAATATTCGTTAAACCAAAGCCACTACGATGTCACCCTCCAAATCCAAGCCAAATACGCAACTAGGTCTTATTATTATTAGTCCGGTTTCCTCACGATGTTTTCCTTCACCGAAAACCTGTTGGCTACCTCTTGATACTCGTATTTCATACGAAAGTTTAAACAAACTCATTGGTACGAGCCGTGGCTTAAATCGGCAACATTCGTCTAATGTTCTTCACAGGCTGCACTCCGTTTGAATTGAACTTACAAAACCCTTCGGAACACACGAAGGTAATACTGCTGTCCTGCTTTATCGTATGTCGCCATTGTAGTCCGACCCTTCCGTCTCTTTCTTGCATCTGAAGGGTTTTTTAAGTTCAAATGGAGTGTACACAAATATAACTACTGCTAATCATATCGTCGCTGACAAGAGAAACTCACTATAAAAACTGTCACTACTCTTAGCAACCGCATATGTCACCATTGAATAATAACTGAGATACGAGCTTTATTTCAAGTAAATATTTTGATATTTAGTAAGTTTTGATACTTTATTCATCAATCAACAATTTAAATTAATTACAAATTAACAAATAAAGACTAAAATTTAAAAATAAAGATAAAACTTATACAAAAATTTTAATATACCTAAACAATCTACCTATAAAAAGAAAATACCTTCCAAAAGATCCGCCTGCGGCATGGTGCCCATGACACTGGCGGCGTTACCTCGCTGAATCGCTAAAGAGATTCTTTGTGCGAGGTAAGCGCCAGCCCTTTGGTCACCAGGGTGCTTAGCCAAGTTGCCAATCGCTAACGCTTAGTAGCGTATCGTAATTTTTTACCTCTTTGTCACTCTTTCATATTAGTGCGACAAAGACAGTTAGCTGCCTTTCGTTTACGATTGACGATTAAGCGTTAGCGATTGGCAATTTGTCTAAGCGCCCTGAGGCGTCGTGCAGCCGGGACGACATGGCCCTCATGAAAGTCTTCATGTTTCACCAAGGACCCAAAGTTTCTACTGCAAGCGCCGCAAACTAGTTTTGGCTGTCAATTCGATATTACAAAACTAGTAATATTGCATCTAAATGTGTCTGTCTACCACAGTTATGAATATGGTCATCGTTTGCATAACGAGGTTCATTGACACCTTCACCGATAGATATTAGGTATTATTTTTAGATTTGACGTCTAGCGATTTTGGAGTCTGTTCAATAAGAGAAGTAGAAAATAACTAAATAGTTATTTATTATACAAGGGGGCAAAGTTGTTGTTTAACTGTCGTGCCAATATTGAGACCTGAGCTAGCGAAAGATTCCAAAATTGAGCCACGAGCGTAGCGAGTGGTTCAAAAACTGGAATCTTGAGCATTGCGAAGGTCTCAAGGCACGAGAGTTGAACAAACTTTGCCGCCAAGTGTAATACAACTTTTTTCCCCTCACTATCGCGAGGAAATATGATTACAAATCTCATCCAAATGTAAATTAACTTTAAGAAACTATTGAAAACTCAATGTCAAAACGTATCGTAGAATAGAGTTACTTATGGAATTTAAATATTGCCAATGGCTTACAAAGTCACATGAGAAACGACCAATTTAACATGTGAGCTCCGATTGCGCATGTTTACTACGGTCATACAGATCCACTTATACTAGGCAGTAGGGGGCTATAGGAATTAGAGAAATGTCAAATTACTTTATTCACAAGTGTGTAAAAAGCGTTTTTACCCGCTCGTATTAAAGGATAAACGAGCGCTTTACGAGCTAGTGAGGGGAAAAATGTTTTTTTACATGGTTTTCACTTCTCATGCTCTTAAAATGTTATTTTAATCCCTGCATATCGGGACTAAAACTCTTTATTAATCTCTAGGGATTAAAGTAAATTTTTTTTCATTGACGTTGGAAACCCGTAAACAGCCACACTCACGGTCTTCAAGAATAAAGGATAGTCGCCATTTTCAGTGCTTGTGTATGGACCATTTTTGTGCATGCCGTGGATACAACCTCTAAACTTTTTTTTAATTGACTTTGGAAACCCCTAAATAGCCATTTCTGGTGTTTATGATTTTTGAACGAACGATTATTGCCATTGGAAAAAACCTCAAAATGTCAATCGTGTAAAAATATTAAGGAAAATCGTTTTTTTTTTCTTAATATAGGTACATGTATATTTAATACTTGTTTATTATATGATTAAGATTGAATCCAATTTATTACTTACATATGTTATGTTTTAACCAATTAGCTTCAAAATAGTTTGTAGTTAGCTCCAATTCGTTGGCTAAATATGCAAGTATTTAAAGCGTCATATTTCGAAAAAGGAATACAGATAAAAACTAAAACGCGGAACGAATTTGATTGCTTATTTTTTGTGTTTTTGTCCATAAGTAAAATTGTTCAAATCGTATAATTTACGATGATGGCGTTAATATGAATAAGTATTAACGCCTTACTCCAGAATGAAGAAGAATGCAAAAGAGGTGGTGCAAAATCTTTTGCCGCCGAAATCTAGTGTAATATTCAAAAGCGTATCAAACTTTTATGGATTGGAAAACTGGAAAGCTAATTAGGTACCAACATCATTTATGGAAGGCGTATTTCTGACATATTTTGATGAAAAATCTAAGAAATATCAACCGTCATCACCTTACAGCATATATTCCATACTTAAAACCACACTGCAACTAAACCATATAACTTGATAAAGATTGCGAACTTATCGTCAAGTGGCCATGTTCCGAAGAAATCGGAAGTTTTGACATCGCAGAACATATAATTTTTTTGTTTCTTACTTGTTCTTTCTGTTAATAAATACTGAGATTTTTTCCTCGCATTCTAAGTGAAAAGTAGAGTGTTTAATTCGGGACTAAACAGCCATAATGACACTCGAACTACATCCACCCTCGCTACGCTCGGGTGGATAAATATCTCGTGTCATAATGGCCTGTTTTAGTCCCTCGTTGAACAATCTACTATTTCACTTCTCATGCTCTTAAAATGTTATTTTAATCCCTGCGTATCGGGACTAAAACTCTTTATTAATCTCTAGGGACTAAAGTAATTTTTTTTTAATTGACGTTGGAAACCCGTAAACAGCCACACTCACGGTGTTCAAGAATAAAGGATAGTCGCCATTTTCAGTGCTTGTGTATGGACCACTTTTGTGCATGCCGTGGATACAACCTCTAAACTTTTTTTTAATTGACTTTGGAAACCTCTAAACAGCCATTTCTGGTGTTTATGATTTTTGAACGAACGATTATTGCCATTGGAAAAAACCTCAAAATGTCAGTCGTGTAAAAATATTTATTAAGGAAAATAGATTTTTTTTCTTGATATAGGTACATGTATATTTAATACTTGTTTAATATATGATTAAGATTGAATCCAATTTATTACTTATGTTATGTTTTAACCAATTAGCTTCAAAATATTGCTCCAATTCGTTGGCTAAATATGCAAGTATTTAACGCGTCATATTTCGAAAAAGGAATACAGATAAAAAATAAAACGCGGAACGAATTTGATTGCTTATTTTTTGTGTTTTTGCTCATAAGTAATATTGTTCAAATCGTATAATTTACGATGTCACGTCATGCGATGAAGAAGTATTAACGCCTTACTCCAGAATAAAGAAGAATGCAAAAGAGGTGGTGCAAAATCTTTTGCCGCCGAAATCTAGTGTAATATTCAAAAGCATATCAAACTTTTATGGATTGGAAAACTGGAAAGCAAATTAGGTACCAACATCATTTATGGAAGGCGTATTTCTGACATATTTTGATGAAAAATCTAAGAAATATCAACAGTCATCACCTTGTAGCATATATTCCATGCTTAAAACCACACTGCAACGAAACCATATAACTTGAAAAAGTTTGCGAACTTATCGTCAAGTGGCCATGTTCCGAAGAAATCGGAAGTTTTGACATCGCAGAACATATAATTTTTTGTTTCTTACTTGTTCTTTCTGCTAATAAATACTGAGATTTTTTCCTCGCATTCTAAGTGAAAAGTAGAGTGTTTAATTCGGGACTAAACAGCCATAATGACACTCGAACTACATCCACCCTCGCTACGCTCGGGTGGATAAATATCTCGTGTCATAATGGCCTGTTTTAGTCCCTCGTTGAACAATCTACTATTACTATCGCGCACCTTGGAATTCGTAAATTTCGTCGATTTGGCTCTGTCACTCTAATGACGGCTTCGTTGGAGTGCTAGAGACAAATCCTCGAAATTTCCGAAAAAAAATCCCCGAAATTTTCGGAATTTGTAGTTCGTGGTAAGGGCCGCTGAGACCGCGTGGTAATGGTAGTAAGAGTAAGACTACGTTTGTCACCGCTCCAACTCTTCCCGTGGGTGTCTTAAGAGTTGCTGGAGGGATTGAAGTGTCACTGGTCATTCATTTATTAAAGATTGATGACGCAGCAGCGTCATCATAATGTACAGTACAGTGTACACATTACTGTGATGGCCAACCCAGCCAGAGTGGCGATTATGGGCATTTCCTCTTAATGCGTCGGTAGTACCGAGTCGGAACTAGCAATGCAGAACATTCTCAAAATTGCGGGAATATACTCGGAAACCGAGAATTTAATAGTAAGTTCTCGTTGAGAATATTTCCATGAGAACTCATAAAAAATTGTTATGAAGAATATTGAATTTCACAATTGAGTAAGCGAAGCATAAACTATACCTTAAAAGGCATGTATATAACGGTTTTGGCATGATTAAATTGCTTGTAAAATTTAAATTGAAAAGAACATTCTCTACAGAAGTTTCGCAACTTATGAAACTTCTCCTTGGTACATTAAATAAATAAATAATTTATTATTAAAGATATTTATATCTTGGGACATCTTACACAAATCGACTTAGTCCCACGGTTTGTGATGTGGGTACCAAGCGACGATATATATAATAGATATATACATATAGATACTTGAATAAGACAGCCATGACCAAGGAACAAATATTTGTGATAAATAAATACACAAAGAATGCCCTCGCCGGGATTCGAACCCGGAACCTCCAGCTTCGTAGGCAGGGTCACTACCAACAAGGCTACGGAGGCTGACAATTGCTAATTGCATTGCTAGTCGGAACACATAGGTATAATAGGAGAGGCCTATATCCAGCAGCGACCTGTAGTAGGCTCATGATGTATCTCCTATATGACCCGGATATTTCAACCACTTGTGAAATGTATCCGTGTAAAGATAAATAAAGATAAAAAAATACGGATATAGCTGCGGTTATCGAAGGAAGTGATAGCTTAATCACGAAAGCGGTTGATATAAATAATAACTCTGCCCCACTTGCACAATCTCAGGTTAATCAACTAACACCGGGTTCAGTGGTCATTAATGATGGGTAAAGTTCATATATTTTTGACACTACTATTCTTTTGACATACAGGGTGAACGATATGAAGTGTTACCAAGTAGACTTTATTAAGTCTGGAGTCAAAGTAATAGCGGCTCATTATCGGAAATATGTTTTGGACACAGCATTGAAGTCTTAAGGTGATATCAGACGGTTCATTTTTCGTTCATTTTTTCGTTTCATTCGGCATCTTTCACTTAAAATGACACGTCTGACCACGGAGTGAAACAAAAGTGCCGAATGAATTCATTAGTGAACCGATCCAACAATGTTGGATATTTTCATTCGGCATCTTTCACTCGCACTCCGAATGAATGGAAAATGAACAGTTCATTCCGTCTGAACACGGAATGAACTGTTCACTCGGATTCGGCCGACCGTTGCTACTCGAGCGTTTAAATCTATCGTCTACCGTCCAATTCGTTTTTAAAAGTATCATCGTATTTTCGTTAAAGTAATTTTGCAATACGACAGGAAAAATGGTTTTCAAGTGGAACGAGCAAAACACTTTTCCCCTCACTAGCTCCTAAAGCGCTCGTTTATCGTTTAATACGAGCAGGTAAAAACGCTTTTTACACACTTGTGAATAAAGTAATTTGACATTGCTCTAATTCCTATAGCCCCCTACTGCCTAGTATAAGTGGATCTGTATGACCGTAGTAAACATGCGCAATCGGAGCTCACATGTTAAATTGGTCGTTGTCATGGGTGACTTTGTAAGCCATTGGCTATATTTAAGTTCCAGAAGTAACTCTATTCTACGATACGTTTCGACATTGAGTTTTAAATGGTTTCTTTAAGTTAATTTACATTTGGATGAGATTTGTAATCATATTTCCTCGCGATAGTGAGGGGAAAAAAGTTGTATTACACTTGGCGGCAAAGTTTGTTCAACTCTCGTGCCTTGAGACCTTCGCAATGCTCAAGATTCCAGTTTTTGAAAAGTTGTATTACACTTGGCGGCAAAGTTTGTTCAACTCTCGTGCCTTGAGACCTTCGCAATGCTCAAGATTCCAGTTTTTGAATTTTGGAATCTTTCGCTACCTCAGGTCTCAATATTGGCACGACAGTTAAACAACAACTTTGCCCCCTTGTATAATAAATAACTATTGTTATTTTTGGAACACTTCAAAAATTATCAACGTTTTTTTTGTTTCTTTTTTGTCAACTCCTTGATTATATGATCACAAACTAAACTTATTCCTCGAGACACGACTTCATTGGACGCCATATTGACAGAAATGTGGAGTGAATGTTCATTTCTATGTCATTCCAGCTTTGCTGTGTGAACATGGAATGAAACAAAAATGAAGCATTCACGCGAGTGAACATTCATCCGAGTGAACCGTCTGATATCACCTTTAGGCATGCAAACACTTGGGTTGTAGACCGCAAACATAATAACGAGACTGAGTTTAGGCTTATAAAGCTCGTAAGGACCAAAACTGGCTCAAAACAGAATTTCACGTGTAATTTCTCCAGTGCAGTGAGTATCGGACTTTTTATCTGGTCTATTTTGAGAAAGGTGAGAGCAATTAAACATGCTAGTATAAATGCAATGAAGAAAGCGATCGTATTACACTGGCCCATACCACTACCCAGTGGTCACAAACGTGCTGCGAGCAAATATTTTTTCCTAACTAGTGCGCAAAAACGAACTTTGCGCACGCTTCGCGCGCGGTAATTTCTCTTTTTGACGCACTTGTTATGAAAAAAATCGTCCCTTACATGTGCTAAAACTTTTTATAACTCGGGTGATTGTCGCCCTCGTTTCACTCGGGCTCCAACTTTCACCCTAGCCGAAAAAAAGTTTTCCCGCACTATTTAGGAAATGTACTATTTTGTCAGCCTCCGTAGCCTAGTTGGTAGTGACCCTGCCTACGAAGCTGGAGGTTCCGGGTTCGAATCCCGGCGAGGGCATTATTTGTGTATTTATTTATCACAAATATTTGTTCCTTGGTCATGGTTGTCTATGTATTTAAGTATCTATATGTATCTATCTATTATATATATCGTCGCTTGGTACCCACATCACAAGCCTTAATTGAGCTTACCGTGGGACTAGGTCGATTTGTGTAAGATGTCCCAAGATATTTATTTATTTATTTATTATTTATTACCATTTGAAGACCATTAGTCAAGCCAAAAGGTAGTCATATTGACTAAAAGATATTTTTCATAAAATGTAATATTTTTTCTCTTGTTTTTCTTAGTGATTCGTCGAAATTCGTTGATTTCATAGAGTGAGGGATAGAATGAGCGAATGCTCGTTTGGTCTAAATGCACCTTTATGATTTATCCTCACGTTATATTTCCAATTAAATTTGTAACTTGTACACGCGAGATGCATACAATTACATAGTAACTTGGGCAGGTGGAAGTGGTAGTGATTACTGCTGAAGTAATTTCATAATAAAGATACATTTATCTAGGACAATGCCTCTGCGTCTTAACAGCGGGCCTGGCGGTGTTACATTGCAAGGCACATAACATAGTATCATTACGGCCATTATGCCAGCGTAAATAATTACAGGTGTCAAACAATGTTAGCACAATACTGTGAAGTATTTTACTCGCTGGAATTATGTGTGATTCGGATTTACGCCCCAAGGGTCCCGTACCATAAAATGGAGTCATCATCAGCCTATGATAGTCCACTGTTGGACGTAGGCCTCTCCTATTAACTATGCGCATAGACGCATTAGGAGGTAAATGCCCATAACCTCCATGCTGGGCAAACGGATTGGCAATCGCAGTAACGTGTCCACTATGATGACGCTGCTGCCTATCATCAATCTTTAATCAAAAAATGGTCAGTGAGACTTCAATCCCTTAGTTGACTCTTACGACACTTGCAGGAGAATTTAGGGTGGTGACAAATGTATTCTTACTGCCGTCACCACACCAAAAATGGGTTGAAATTAGGTAAAACCAAAACTCGATTTTTCATTTTTATATGTATACGTGGCAGTAGCACATTAACTTATTTACATCAAATGTTTCTGTTGTATTGTCATGTCATGAGTATATTGACGCCGGTCCTTAGGGCCCGGCCCCATGACCACGGTGCGGCGTCGTAAACGTAAAACGGCGCGACGTCGTGGCATTGCACGTTGTCGCACCGTGGGAAATTACGGCGCGGCGTCGTGGCATTCCACGTTGTTGCACCGTGCGAAATTACGACGCGGTGTCGGGCAAATCCACGTTGTCGCGACGGGCAGTTTAACGTTGCGGTGCCGTGTGGAGTAGATGCATTACGTGTTGCTTTTTTAAACGAAGTGATATTTTCCATAAGAGTTCTTCAAAACTTGACACAGACTTTCTAAAATTATCATAAAAGTTGTGATCACTTGTTTTCAGTGCCTTGAACTCAGAGTTGGGCGTAATCTATTTTTTTTGGAGTTAATTACAGGGTTACATATTTTTTATTTATTTATTTTTTTTTTTATTCTGAAAATGTAGTAGGTATATTTTTAAGATCCAAAATGGCGGCAACTTTTTTTTGCAATCTTCATCATTATACTAGTTTTTGACTAATTCGCATACGTGGAATTCGATTTTCGGGTCCATTCTAAGATCCAAGATGGCGGCAACTTTTTTAGCAATTTTCATCATTATACTCGTTTCCGACTAATTCGCATCCGTGGAATCCAATTTTCGGGTCCATTCTAAGATCCAAGACGGCGGCGTCTTTTTTTGCATGTTATTGAATTTTGTATCTACGCAATTTTCATCATTATACTCGTTTTAGACTAATTCACATACGTGGAACCCGAATTTAGGGTTCATTTGAAAATTCAAGATGGCGACACATTTTTAGCAATTTTTGTCATACTAGTTTTTGACTAATTCAAGCACGTGGAATCCAAATATTCTATTTTCACTAGGTAGGTCCATCTAGGATCTTAAATTGACGCTAAATTCGTGTATGTAAGAACGACTACAATGTCAATAATTACAAAAAAAAAGAAAAACATTGTACCGCCATCTCGGATCTTAGAATGGACCCAAAAATCGGATTCCACGAATGCGAATTAGTCAGAAACGAGTATAATGATGAAAATTGGAAAAAAAAGTTGCCGCCATCTTTGATTTTAGAATGGACCCGAAAATCGAATTCCACGTATGCGAATTAGTCGGAAACGAGTATAATGATGAAAATTGCTAAAAAAAGTTGCCGCCATCTTGGATCTTAAAAATATACCTACTACATTTTCAGAATACGTTTTTAACAATCATGAAACTGCTAGGATGTCAGATATCAACTAGAATGACATATAAATCAAAAACAATTTTCTTCGAGTAAGGGCCTGTTTCACAATCTCCAGTTAAAGCTATCTGTCAGATAAAAATAACACGCTCTCCTTATTCTTCCAGGTGAAAGAAAGAGATAGTGTTATTTTTTATTTGACAGATAGCTTTAGGAGGAGATTGTGAAACAGGCCGTAATAGTAACAAAATTACGTTGTAAGTATATAATGCAGATTACTAAAGTACTTGATTACGGTGGATTCAATATTACAGTAGCTGAATACAATACCGATCCCAAAGGAATGGTTTACATGCGTAACCATAGTACAGCATTACAGTAATTTTTATTATACTAGTAATTCATTACTGAGGAATCGTCATTACTGGAATGTAACCCTGTAATTAACTCCAAAAGGAATTGAATACGCACAAGGCACTGAAAACAAGTGATCACAAGTTTTATGATTATTTTAGAAAGTCTGTGTCAAGTTTTGAAGAACTCTTATGGAAAATATCACTTCGTTTAAAAAAGCAACACGTAATGCATCTACTCCACACGGCACCGCAACGTTAAACTGCCCGTCGCGACAACGTGGATTTGCCCGACGCCGCGTCGTAATTTCGCACGGTGAAACAACGTGGAATGCCACGACGCCGCGCCGTAATTTCCCACGGTGCGATAACGTGCAATGCCACGACGTCGCGCCGTTTTACGTTTACGACGCCGCACCGTGGTCATGGGGCCGGGCCCTTACTTGGTAGATATTCCATTTATTCGCAAAAAGCGCTTCTTATTTTCTTATATGTACTGCAAGGCAAGGGGGTTATTCCCTGCCGGCGTCTATATTTCCGGGTTCATATAACACGCCAGGCTTCAAGTCAAATTCGTAAAATTCGAGGATTTGGCAGAGAAAAATCCTCGAAATTTACGAATTTAGATTTTCGCGGTAGTAGGCCAGGCACCTTTTGGGCGAACTAGCTCCATCATTGGCCGCGTCTCAGCACTCGGCTAGTCTGTGGCCATGAGTAAGCCCATTTCAAATAAAAATAAACCTGCCAAGAGCATGTCGGGCCATGCTCAGTGTAGGGTTCCGTAGTTATTCAAAAACGGCTGGGCCGATTATGTTCGAAATAGTTTTATTTTAAGGTACTCTATAAACCCGATTCACGATTTTTTTATATTTTTTGGACCTACGGATCAAAAGTTAGAGGGGGGGGGGGGACAAATTTAATTTTTATTTTGGAGCGTTTATCTCCAAAACTATTGACTTTAAAAACTTTCTACTAAGACCCTTATTCTTTTTAAGATACCTATTCAATGATACCCCACACTATAGGATTACTGCAAATGAAAAAATCTTCCCCACTTCACTAGTTGAGGAGGTAACCGAAAAAAAAATGTTTTCTAGTTTTCATTGTACCACTTTGTTGGCATGATTAATATGTATACCTGTACCAAATTGCAGATTTCTAGTATTAACGACCACTGTGCGGCCACAGCTATGCTGCGGACAGACGGACATGGCGAAACTATAAGGGTTCCGTTTTTGCCATTTTGGCTACGGTACCCTAAAAAAGGACTTTACCAGGTGTTTTTCATTGAGTGTTTATTATACGACGAGGTTCAGCGGCCCTACCGCGAAAACCGAAATTCGTAAATTTCGAGAATTTGTCTCTCTCACTCTAATGACGCCTTCGTTTGAGTAACAGAGAAAAATACTCGAAATTTACGAATCCCGATTTTTGCGGTAGGCCAGCAAAGTGTTTAGACGAGTTGCCAATCGCTAGCGCTTAATCGTAAATCGTAAACGAAAGGCTGCTAACTGTCTTTGTCACACTAATATGAAAGAGTGACAGAGAAGGAAAACTACGATACGCTACTAAGCGTTAGCGATTGTAACTTGGCTAAGCATCCAGGAACTATAGCGGCGATATTGCCATATTGACGGAAACATGACAAGGCTTTATCTCAGTCCATGAGAACGAGAACACCATTCTCAGTTTGTTTACAACTTTAAACAATTAAAGTTTCAAGGAAAATGAAACGAGCCTAAGCAAAGGTCTAAGGCCGGGTTCAAGAGCTAGGAAACCTGTTCATTATCTCAAAGTGTAAACAACGGGTTAAATGGCAATCGATTTTCTAAGAAAAATAGAATAAACGGTAATTTTACCTATAAAATTGACCTAATGACAAATATTATGGAACCGGGTTAGGTACTCACGTATTTAAGTCGATGGTTCCTCGACATGTTTCGTGTCGACCCGTTAAGAGGGTCTTCGTCCAGAGCACCCTCAGCCTTTGAGTCTCACGTTAATTATAATTCTAAAAGTAACAAGAAATGTTTATAGAAATTAATTAAACCATTACTCAGTTATTCATAAACGTCCATTTTGGTTATGTGTATTGTCTCTTTCTTATAAAAGAGACTTACAACACAATACAATACAATACAAAGCTCCCCAACTAGCAAAGAAGTCATATAAATCAAGAGTTATACGACCTTTAGCCATATAAGAGTTTTATAGTCGTTTTTAGTTAACCTGTTAGTCAGATAAACGTTACAAATCTGATAGTTTAGTCGTCCTACCAAATAGTCTAATTACTATGGTAAATAAACGTTTTTGCGACTTAATTATACAACAATCATGTAGAGGTTTTAAAGAAAACGTTTACTTAATGATGTTCAAAGTTGTATAAACGTTTTCGTCTTATAAAGGGTTTAGAAAAAACAGACCGTCGTAATAAGGTCATTTTTACAACGTCTACATAATTTTATTGTTGTATAAGTGATATCATAAAACCTTATCTCGACAGTTATATAGCGGTATTGAAGGTAACTTCAATATGGCAAAACGATATCAGCGGGACTGTTATCTACCCTTTATTCAACAGTTGGTTATATTAACGTCAAACAAAAACTTTGAAAAACCTTTAGTTGTTGCCGAACTCGTTATATTCCTTTTATTGGACTATATGTTTTTAAATTGATTTTAAGTTACGGTTATAAAACATCATGCAATTTATAGTCGATTTGAAATTAATATTATAAAACATCAGTCGCCATTTCGTGAGCATCACAGTACTATTTAAAAGAAAAAAACCATGGACGTTACATCGTGGAAACGGTACAAACGAAGTGGCGGACTAGTAACGGCGGCTTAGTAATGGCGGACAATTTGTAGTCGTTATAAAAACCTTTACTTAAGATAAAGTTATATTGTAGTCGTATAAGTATAAATCCATGACTTGTTCCAAAATGGCTAACCTTAACTATAATAAAATATGAAGAAATATTGTTATAAATTATAATTATTTCGCATATATTAAGAGCGCGACAGCAAAACACTGTATATCATCATAAACTTTAACGGTAAAGTGACCTTCCCATACGAATTCAGCTCACGCCAAATGTGCAAACGCTCAATATATAGAACAATAATTTCTATTACAAATCTTATAAAATTACCTTGTATTATTTTTCCGTACACTTTTTTGTCACACACACCAAGTTTTGCGCGTATCTAAAATAAATGTCAAGAGCAGTTTTATAAATAAAACTTAAAAACATTTATGTAACTTAAAAGTCCAATAAACAATGAGTAAGGGTTATACTAAACCTTCTATAAAACAAAATGGTCAGTAATAAAACATTTATTTGATATTTAGGTCGCGTAAAGGTTTTTGTTGTACTCTTTATACAACGTTTTGGTCATTCCTTAATCGTTACAATACCTTTAATAAACGATTTAAGTCGCCATGCAAACCTTTATTTAACGTTTATCTAACCAATAAGTCGTATAATTTGCGCCACTTTCGCCTTTTATAACCGTTTACCTTACGTTTATATGACCAACCAAATTAGACTAGAAGTTATATGCAAAACGTTGTCTCAACTTCTATATGACTATATTTTGCTAGTTGGGTCTTTATTGCACACCTCACATGTAATAAAAAATAAAAGTACACGAAACAAAAAAATACAATAAACAGAGGTCACAAAAGGTGGTCTTATCGCTAAAAAGCGTTCTCTTCCAGGCAACCTTTGGTTAGAGGAGACACCACTAAAAAAAATTAGGTAGTAGGTGGTGCAGAAAAAGGAAAATATTTAAAAAGAATACCAATGACACAAAGGAAAATTCCAATAGACCTACATAAATTTGTCAAGCTTAGGCTGCTTACGTTACCTTCTATATATATAATGGAAGCTGCTCTTTTTGTTCGTAAACATCCAGAATTATTCCCGGTAAAACCAGAAACATCGAAAACTAGAAGTCAATATAAAAACAAATTACTTATACCTAAATCGAACCTAGCTATCTTCAAAAAGGGACCTCAATATAAATGTATTTTAATTTTCAATAAAATTCCGGAGAATATCAAATTAGAGCCAAACGACAGATTATTTAAAAACAAATTAAAAGACATGTTAATTGATCAGGCGTATTATTCAGTTGAGGAATTTCTAAATTATAAATTTTAAATATTTATTTACATAATTTGTTTTTAATAGATTAATTTATTGTGATATTGATTTTAAATAATTGCATGAATGTATATAAATTGAAATTGATATGCTTAATTTAAATTTATGATGTTATTGTTTTATGTATTAATTCCAATATGAATGTTTTGATAGATATAAGAACTTAGAATTAACAAATATTGTGTGCCCTAACAGGGTGTCATGAATTCACAAACTAGCTATAAGACCTTATTATGTAAAAATATGTTCATGACTTAACAATAAATAAATGAAATGAAATGAAATAAATAAATGTAATCAACACAGACTTTGTACAATTGTCGAAATCTAAGAATGAACATTTATGACAGTTTAGAAATAAGCCTTATATACATACATATATGACGTTAAGACTATCGGAAAAATTGTGAGTCTTATAAGTAATAATTAATAAGGATTAATCTATTTTTTTATTGTCAAAAGTTCATCCTTAGTTTAGGCAACTATAGTCAGGTCATAAGCTTTGAGAAACGGGCATTAGATACCTACATTAAAGTTGGTGATTTTAATTTGAAGTCTCAATACACAAATAGACTAGCTATATTTCTTGTATAATTATATAATTAAGCTTAAATTATTCAGATACTTTCGCAAGCGGAAAACCTGTGTCATTAAAATTAGAGGTTTAGAATCTAGACAGGCACCTAAGTACAATACTCTAGTCAAACCAGTACGTTGACTTTAGATTGCTGAATGAATGTGATTGTCGAATGAATTGATGGTCGCACTTTTATGAGTTGCGGCTCTAAAGGTGCATTCAGACCAAAAGAGCATTCGCTGTTCTATCCCCCGCTCTACGAAATCAACCTATCACATTTTGTGTAACGATCGAATTTCGTAGAGTGGTGGGTTAGCGAATGTTCGTTTGGTCTGAATGCATCTTAAGGTGCGTTTAAACCAAAAGAGCATTCGCTGTTCTAGCGCCCGTTCTACGAAATCAACCAATCACGTTTTGTGTAACGATCGAATTTCTAAGAGTGGGGGGTTAGAATAGCGATTG
>JALPQI010014546.1:0-34141 GCA_025490895.1 Thaumatotibia leucotreta
TTATTCTTTAAACCAAAACTTTAGGATCATTATTTTCTAAAGTAAATTAAAAAAAATATTTTAAGTCACTTCCCATGAAAAATATCGATAACCCTCATTTGGTACAGATTTTTCAATAATATTTGTCTATTTCTTTGCTAAATTGTTTTCATATGTAAATTTTTGATGCTTTGTTAATATTTTGCACCCATAGTTCCGATAACTCAGAAAACCATGATGCAATAAGGACCGCTGAATCATCATTGAAACAAAATCATGTTTGTACTTAAAAATGTATTTTGATGGAATTAATTTTATCGGTTCTTGGTATGAATGGGTATTGTGTATTTTTACATAGATTGTATATTTTTAAGCAATTACCTTACAATTAAGTTAAATCGTTTCATGTTGATTGTTAAATACATAGTTTTACTTACTTTGTCGATTTTTATTTTTGTATCTATGACCTTTAGTATAGACTGTACAGCCTGGCAAAAAAGAGTAGAAATTAAAAAGTGGCAACATTGTAGTGTCGTCCCGTTTTCTCACGCACATTGATTTGAAAGAGACGATACTACGATGTTGCTACTTTTTAATTTCTACTCTTTTTTGCCCAGCTGTAGATGGCGAACAATATTTAGCTATAGCGAAAAGTTGCTGTCGTAGACTATAATCAGAGGTGTCACATGCGCGTTGCTGGGTCTTTATAAGTAAAGAGGATTCTTGTGAATGCTTAGAACTGTAATGTTCTTTAGTTTTTCAGCACCTGTGTCAAGAGGGGGCCACCATTGCCCCCCCTTAGACCCACGCCCCTTAGACCACTTAAATTGACAGACTACAGAGTCGGAATTGAAAGAGGCCGAATGACAGTAAGAAATAAAGAGAAAGACGGAGAATTAAAGTGAGAAAGAGAGAGATAGTGTGTGTGAGAGAGAACTGGTCAGAGAGGAGAAACGATAGAAACTTAAATGAGAGAAAGACGATATAGAGTCGAGATTGGAAGAGAGAAAGCGACTGAAAGATATATTGAGAAAGATAGATAACAGAAAGTGAAGATTAGAAAGAGAGAGATAGTATATGTGAGAGATAAAATGCCAGAAAGAGAGGGAGAAGGAAGATAGGAAAAACAATTAGATAGGCAGAAAGTGAAAAAAATAGAGGGCGATAGCCACTCACTTACTTCATGTAGCTTTTGTTACATGTCATCCATCACTCTTATTTTACGTTGACATAGAGTCTATCGTAAAAATCAAAGCAAGTGAGTGGATAGAGAGAAACATAGTGTGTGAAAGAGAGAGAAAAAATGACAGACATAGAGATAAGTTTTGTGAGTCAGAGAAAGAGTGAGAGAGTGTGTAAGAGAGAGAAAAAGTCAGAAAGAGAAGAAGCACGATAGGAAAAACAATCAGATAGACAGAAAGAGGAAGCGATAGAGAGAAAATCGATTGCGTGATGGGAAAGAGAGAGAGAGAGATATTTTTTGTGTATGAGAGAAAGAGTGAGATAAACAAAGGGTAAAAATAGAGAGGCATGATGTTAAATATAACACATAATATTGAATCTTTTAAATTGATTTTACGCACTAAAGTCTTGTCACAAAGCTAGATAAGTCTATTTAGGCCACATGACGGTCTGTATCCACGCCATGTAATGCGCCACGTTAGTGTAGACGCCGGGCACGCCGGCCCCGCAGCGGGGGCCGAACGACACGATGCCGCGGACCACGTACGAGCAATGGATGTCGCGGGCGTACGCCATCATTGGCCCGCCGCTGTCGCCCTGAAAATGTCGGGTACGCTATTTTATTAGTAAGAACGGAATAAAGGGTAGGTAACCTAAGAATGGTCCCAGCAGTGGTATATTCGTTAGTAGAAAAAACTAAAAAAAAAGCCTAAAAACTTGCATTACTTCGCATTTTTACTTTAGTACTTTCAGAACACAATCTTGTTTTTATCACAAACAAGCGGGTTGACGATCGTAGTTGTGTGTCTACTAATCAAAACAAATCAAAAAATATTGATTGCCTCAAACCTTATTAACTAAGTACAATAACCTTGCAAAATACGTGCACAGTAGCTTATTAGAACAAATACATAATAAAAGTACCTAGTCTAAGATTCGGACAAAGGGTTCCAATCTCAGCGTGTGCCAGGCTTAACGTCTGGCGCTGATTTTCAGACTGGACCCTTAAAGTCGATCGATCGCAGGGTAACATATTTTGACCAGCGCTTAGTTACTATACAAAAAAAAGGTATACTATGATGACTGCTGCCCATCAGTATTCAATAAATTAATGGTCAGTGACACTTATCCCTTAGTCGACTCTAACGACACCCACAGAAAGAGTTGGGTTGGTAACGATTATACCTTTTATACTGCCATCACTACACGGTTAGTATCACATAAATATCTAAGATATCTTTCTTATACTTGTAGATAGGGATACACTTCGACCCACTGGGATCTTTTGTGTTAACAATTTATAGGCATTCTTAATTCTTATATATTACGACAAACTTAATTATAAGAATTAAGAATTAAGAATCTGGAGGACATAAGAGCGCCTACTTTAGTACCTATTACGTCTTAATCGTTAACCTGCGTTTCGGTTTGGGGGTAAGATAGCCGGTGTAATTACTGGCATAGAGACAATCCATCTAAGTCGTCAAGGTAGGCAGCGCATAGGCGATTTTTTGATCACTATGTCCATGGGCCTCAGTTCCTGCTTTCCATCAGGCGGGCTGAGAGCTCAGTTGTCTACCTTCGACACATAAAAAAAACCTTACCTGACAAGAGTCCTTATTATCATCCTTTCCACCAGCAGCACACAGCATGGTTTCCTTGTCAAATAGATTGTCAGCTATTTGCGAGAAGAACTGCTTGCAATACGACTCGTAGTCGTATTCAGGGACCGTCACCTGAAAAATGGTAAATTGGTTATGAACTTATCAATATACTTGCTAGTGAGCGGATTATACAATACTCTTCATTGCACACCTCTCAAAATAAAGCATCAGAAAAAAAACAAAAGGTAGAGGTTAAACAACGAGAAGGTCGGCAGGACACGCAGGATGCAGGTCGCATCTAACCGGCACATGTGGAGGTCCAGACAGAGGGGAGGCCTATGTTCAGCAGTGGACGTCTCATGGCTGAGATGATGATGATGAAAACAACGGGAGGATTGCACAAAACAATGACATAGTTAAGGCCTTAATCGAAACAAAAATTACGATCAATTTTATTGTGTTATCTACGAAAATTGTGTTATAATTATATCTGATGAAAGTTTCGCGAACCTGGTCTTTGGTTTTGCCTCATCCTGGATTCAATCAATCTGAGGTTATATTACGTGGAACTGACGTCGAAAACAAGCGACGATTCAACAAAACCTTAGACGGGTCAACATTTTTTTCGTTGTCATATTTTGTGTCCGTAAAAACGTGACGCAGTGGTGATTTTTGTGTGAAATGATGTTTTGTTTTCAATTTCTGATGTATGGATTAAAATCTAGTGTGAACGTGAAAAACAAGTGTACTGGATTTTTTTATATACTGAGTCGAAACAGCAACTTAAAGTGACACAGAGTGGTATGAAACAAGACAATGAAAATTACTTCGACCCAGGCCCTAACGCGAACCACGAACGAAGCCTCTCTCTCGCGCTCGTGAATTCGTAGGTAAGTGTGACAGGGAGGGGACACCCGTTCGTGGTACGCGGTAGGGTCTCTTATCTTTCATCAGTTTTATCGTTACCTTCATAAGTATTTCCGACTCGCTAGCCTGTTCTCCGGTCTTTCCCCATCCTGCCAGGATCCGATCTGAAGTGATGGGTATAGCTGGAGACGGGAGGCAGGCTGGCCGTATAAACTCTGAGAATTCTACCCTGGAACACAGAAACTGGATTTTGCAAGGTTTTTTCGTCGTTGCATGTACCTATACCATGTCGGGCCATGCTCAGTGTACGATTCCGTAGTAAATCTAAAACTGCTGGGCCGATTATGTTCGAAATAGTTATATTTTAATGTATTATTTAGTGTAAGCCCGCTATTCATGATTTTTTTCATATTTTCGGACCCATGGAGTTAGGGGGGATATAATTTTTTTTTATTATGGAGCGGCTATCTCCGAAAATATTGACTTTAGAAAAAAAAATTCTTTTATGACCCTTCTAGACCCCTTTAGAATACCTATTCAACGATGCCCAACACTATAGGATTACAGTAAAATGAAAAAGAAAACATCCCGATTTTAGGACTAGGGGAGGTACTTGGGAGGTACCTTTAAAAAAAAACTTTTTATTCTATCGCTTCGTCGTGGTGATTAATATGTATATCTGTACTAAATCACTAAAGCCAAAAATATACTTACCGCTAGTGCTTGATTAAATATCGACTATTCTATCGACATCCATATGAATCATTTTTTAATTAGATATTTATAGTAAAGTCTCTTTTAGATAAACTTGAAAGAGTACTTTTTAACATTATTTTTACACCCTCAAGGTAAAGTTATTCAGAGTAAATATCAGAACCAATATGTTGAATAAAAACGTTGGCGTTTCACTTTTAAAAATCTTATTTGATTCGATATCTGGAAAAGTACCTAGTGGAACTGCTGGGGAAAGATAACACGTTGGATTAATACATTTTTAATTGAAAAAATGTTGGTTTGGATATAGATCGATGTCGATGGAATAGTCGATATTTAAGCAAGCACTAGTGTAAAGTGCATTTTTGCTCCCGCCGTCCGGGCTTTGCAAATCACATAATTATTTCTAGTACTACTAACGGCCTCTAAGCTATGCTGAGGACATACAAACATAGCGAAACTTTAAGTGTTCCTAGTTTACTACAGAACTCCACTAAAAAATCTACCTTCTATCAAGTTCTAGCAGAGCGATGTCGTGTTTCTTCTCCGCCTTCACGTAGAGCTTGTGTGGGATGAATCTGATGATGTTGAAGAGAAGACCATCCCTGGCTTCGGACTTGTTGGTGGCTCCCAGCAAAGCGTAGCGGAGCAGGCCACTGGAATGGGTACCAAAAATGGTAAAAACTTAATCGAATATTCTTCCATTAGGTGTAGTTACTTCCATAGTTACATTAATCGTGTTATTTATTGGACGTATTGTGAAAACACAAATCAAATTATTTATTAACTAAATATTTTGATTTGTACTCTTTTTATTTTTCCCCTGTAGTCACACTACTTAATACTATATGAATTATAAATATTAGATGTCATATACCGAAGAAAAACGACCAGGATCACCTAACGTCCGAGAGGTGGGGATCGAACCCACATGCTCAGCTTTCGCGGCTGATGTCTGCACCCCTCGGTCACTTGGTCTTTTCGGTCGGTCAAAGACCGAGTGACCGAGGGGTGCAGGCAAAAGCAGGCATTATTTATTAATAAGCAGGCAGCATTTGGTATATGACATCTAATACTTATAACGTGTTATTTATATTTAAACAAAAACTCGTGATTAATAAAAAAAATATGGTCAATGCCATAAATTGTGGGTAGTTGCATTACTGGACTATTGTTGGGTGGTGTTACGGTAAGTAAAATCAAAGTAATAGATAAAAAACTTTTCATCACACTTGCTGTCTAAGCGCGCCATTGCTTGCGCGCGCAGCGGGAGTAATAGAAAAGTGAAATTCCCTAGGGAGTAATAGAAATGTCAGTACGTCATTTAATAATATTATGTATTAAAACTTATTTATTTGTCAGCAAGTATGATGAAAAACATTGTATGCATCACGGTCGGTAAGCGGAATACTAATTCGAGTCATAAAAGCCCTCCGCCTGACGGCGTCGGGCTTCTAACACTCTCGTTAGTAATTCCGCACTTACCTCCCTTGATGCACAATGTACTATTTTGGACAGAAGAAATTCGTTAGATTGTTATAAAAGCGTTTTCACAAACCGTTGTTGAAATCACCTTGTTATTTAATTTGGTCAAGTTTAGGCTTATTCGACTCAGAATCACGTACGAGCTCATTCGATTTTCTTAGGAGAAAAAATATGTCTCATAATTTTCATACAGTTTTCATTCTTTCCATTACGCTATCTTTGAACATCTATGAAAAAACGGTATCGTAATGGAAAAAACATTTTGGGACATTTTTTCTCTTATTAGAATCGAAAGAGCTCGTGATCCTGAGTAGAACAAGCCCAAACTTGTCCGAATTAAATAACTAGGCGATTTCAACAACGGTTAATTGCCTGTCAAACAAAAAACAATCAAAGATAGATAGGGGTTAAATACGTCGTTTTGATTTGATTATCGATAGACGTCACTTCGGGACAGATGATGACGGATCTTTTATATGTATAATAAGAATAATTGCTTTGTGATTGTCACTAAATTGTTAATTTTCTATTTTATTATTATTGTGAAAATCATGACGTTTAGAGACCTTTTACATCTCTAAATCTTAATTTCTCTTTATTCTGACAACTAGAGGACCTTTACATCTCTAGTAGTATAGATATAGATGATTAAATAATAATGTTGTGAACTTGTACAATAATAATTATTTTTGTTTATTATTATGATCATTTATTTTTTTCTCTTTTTTATAAAAATGTCTATATTTTTTTTTAATGTAATAAATTCTTTAATGCATGTTATTTTAATAAGATGTATTATTATACTGTTTTGAAAAAATAAGTCCACCTGAGTTTCTTACTGGTTCTTCTCAGGAACGGTGTAGGGTTTGAACCAGTAGTAGATTTTTTTCTCTCTCTTGATAATGTCAGACGATTCAAAAATGCTTATTAATAAGCTTACTTGAATAAAGAATAGTTTGACTTTGACTTTGACTTTGAGGGTTAAGTACGTCATTTTGATTTGATTACCGATAGACGTCACTTCAGGATGCTTAGCCAAGTTGCCAATCGCTAACGCTTAGTAGCGTATCGTAGTTTTCCCTTTCGGTCATTCTTTCTTATTAGTGCGAAAAAGGCAGTTAGCTGCCTTTCGTTTACGATTGACGATTAAGCGTTAGCAATTGGCAACTTGGCTATGCACCCAGGACAGATGAAACAAATGCCTCATATGAAAATTAGAAGCTGATGGTAACTTACTAATCTCGATGTGACAACACATGGCCAGCTGTCAAAATGAACTTTTCACTAATGAGGGACCCTCCAGCCACCCACACCACTGGTCCCATGCCAGTGTTTACCGAGTTACGACAGCCAAGGAGAGCCTGCAATAAACAAAAAAGTTAATTGAATATTTATATATGGAATACTCGTATTTATATGTGTAATCTGGAATTGATTACAGCGCCCTCTATAACAAATTCAATGCAACGGAGAGTTGCCGAGTTTGCGGACGATTATGTGAGGCATATGTCTTAGGAGTGGCTTAAGGTTGTAGTACCTGCGAAACAGACACATACCTAAGTATAGATGTCGCTGGTGATTAGATTCACAATACCATTGGATAAATTCGCTGTGATCGACAGAAGGTAGTCTGGTGTAATTGGAAGCACGTTGGACCGGCAATCCAAAGGAAGCGGTTTCGAATCCCGTGACAACCAGAGTCTTTCGTAGTTGATTTTTTCTGTGGTAAGCACATCTGTTACGGCATTGTGGGATATGTGTATGTGGCAGTAAGAATACATTTGTCACCACCCCAACTCTTCCCGTGGGTGTCGTAAGAGTCGACTATGTTATTGAAGTGTCACTGACCATTCTTTAATAGAAGATTGATGATGGGCAGCAGCGTCATCGTGGTGGACACATTACTGCGATCGGCATCCCGCTTGCCCAGCGTGGTGATTATGAGCATTTACCTCCTAATACGTATATTAATTATTAAGTTAGTTAATAGGAGAGCCACTTGTCAGCTGTGGACTGATATAGGCTGTGATGTATGGTGATTATTTACTTACCATATGTGGGAATTCCTTAGGAGCAGCTGGCTCGCCGCCTGTGATGCGGTCGCCGAAAGACTCGACACCACACGTGTCTTCTCTCTTGTAGGTATCTGGGTTCTCGTCCGTGGACACACAGACATTCACGTAGCGTTGGTATTCGAGGCATTCTGGGAACAATTTTTTTTTAATATGAAATAGTCTTACTCATGGCCACAGACTAGCCAAGGGCAGAGACGTGGCCTACGATGGAGTGAGTTTGCCCAGAAGGTGCCTATTCACCCTTGACTTGAAGGTTGACGGGTTATATGATCTTGGAAATATAGACGCCGGCAGGGAATTCCACTCCTTGGCAGTACGCATAAGGAAAGAAGACGCAAAGCGCTTTGTACGAACAAATGGAATATCTACCAAGTAAGGGTGGAACCCGGCCGTGCGTCTAAAATTTCGATGGTAAAATGGGGATGGTGGAATAAGCTCATGAAGCTCTTGAGCACACTCCCCGAAGTGCAATCTGTAGAACACCGACAGACTGGCAACTTTCCGGCAACATTTAGACAGTAAGAATATGTTTATCATCAGTCAGTCAGGGAGTGACGTCACGGACGGTAACATACACTGACAAGCTCGTGCTTTTTTTTTATCACTATCCCGTATAGTTTGATAGTTTGCCGTAATATAAGTATTCGGTGTGTTTATTGTTACGCTGTGAAGTTGTGAGAGTGTGCGCAGCTCGCTACGTGTTGTGCTAACGCCGTTTGATGGGGTTTATTTAGCCAGTATCATTGTGTGACTTTTTCGTATAGTGGGTAGGCGTGGGAAATAAACAAACATTTAACAGCTGACTATTTTAATAATATCAGTGGATATAAATATTTACAAAATTAGTTTAATCGACATTTAATTAAAAATCTAAATTGCTCATTACAGTTTTTCCTACTTACTACATTTACTGTAATTTCGCAGTCTGGCATTGACATTTGCGCCATCTCTCGGCAATCTTATAAACTATCTGGTGTTGTGTCGATCAACCGTGAGGAAAATGGTTAGCTGTGCAGCGGCTTGCGGTAAACCGCTGGGGGCGACAGGTGTCGCTAAGTGTAACTGCAACCTTGTATACCACAAAACCTGTGTAGGGCTGGGGATCAATGCCCGTGTCAGCCCTAACTGGGTATGTCCAGTATGCAAGGCGGCGGCCCCTCGGCATGACAACACCGACACGCCGGTGAAGGCCAGCGGGGCCTGCGAGGACGACGGGTCGACTTCGCCTCCGTGCGCGACGAGGTCGTCGGTCTGCGCCGCGAGGTGGCGGGGCTGAACGGCCTGATCGGGAGTATCGCCGGCCGCCTCGACGCCGTCGAGGAGAGGGTCAGGCGTCTCGAGGAGCGGCCCGTGGCCACCGCCGACGGCGAGTTGGCGGCGACCGTCGCCGACTTGAAAGTACAACTCTCCGACCGCGAGCAGGACCTCCTCCTCGGCGACGTGGAGATCACAGGAATCCCGGAGCAGCCGGCCGAGTCCGCATCACACTTGGTCTGCCTAGTCGCCACGAAGCTCGGCGTCGAGCTCGACTCCCGCGACATAGTGTTCGCGGAGCGGGTGGGCGCGCGCCGCCAGCGGGAGGTCGCGGCGGGACCGGGGAGCCCGGCGGGTGACGCGGAGGGTGCCGCCGGGCGCCCGCGGCCGCTCGTCGTGCGCCTGGCGAGGCGCGGGCCGCGTGCGGACCTGCTACGGGCGGCGCGCGTGCGGCGCGGGGCGGACACACAGGACTTCGGCCTGCAGGGCGGCCCGGCCAGATTCTACGTGAATGAGCGACTCACGAGACAGAACAGGTCGCTCTTTTACCTAGCTCGGCAGGAGTGTAGACGGTCGGAATGGCGTTACCATTGGACGAAGGACGGGCGAGTCTACGTGCGACGCGACAAAGACTGTCCCGCGCACCGCATACGGACGGAGGCTGACATCGGCAAGGTTTTTCCCGGTCCGGCTGGTTGCTGAGTCACGTTCGTGTCGGAAAAGTGCTATTGGCGTTAGTTTTAGGGCACTGTAATTTATGTATATTTTTAAACTATTATTTTAAACTTTTTAATAGAGTATATTTTTTTCAACTACTACATTCGTACTACTACTTCTTTTTAGGGGCAACAAAAAATATTATTTGTCATGATAACTGGTTTGACAGATATAGTTCTAATTTATTTATGCTTAATTCACAAAAGTTTCAATCTAATTTTCTATATATCAATCAATTAAATCATCAGCTTTGGTCTAAAATTATACTTAGTTACTATATATTATTATTACATATTAAATTATATATTATAAGGCACTTAAGATAAGTTTGTACAACGCGGGCTCCTTAGGCACGAACCATGACGACTTCATTGCGGCGGTTGTTCGGTGGGATGTCGACGTCCTGGCTGTCAACGAGACGTGGTTGCGTCCTGGACAGGACGAGAGGGCGCCAGTAGTCCCCGGGTACAGGTTGCGTCATACACCTCGACCACAAAGTACGCGATCGCGCGGTGGGGGAGTTGGCTTTTATATTAAGCGTGGAGTGAACGTACGCACTTGGTGTCACCCTGTCGACCCGATACATGGTAGCGTCGAGCAAATGTGGCTGACCTTGACCCTCAACGGAAAGAAGCTTGTAGTTGGAACCGCATATAGGCCGCCTTGGATGGACACTGATTTATTCTTCGACGCCATTTCAGATACAGTTAGTTCGATTCCTGAATTTGATCATATAATTATACTAGGAGATTTCAATATTAATTTATTAGGTAATGACATAAAAGTAGCTAAATTAAAAAATTTCTTAACATGTTTTCAATTGTCGCAATTAGTGTTACAACCAACTCATTTCACTGATACAAGCCAGACCCTAATAGACATAGTATGTACAGATTTGCGAGCAAAACAAATAAGTGTGGATCACGTGGGTTCGCTCTACGGGCATTGTTTTGTAGTTTGTGAATTTAATATCAAATTTGAGAAAGTAAAGCCATTTCAAGTATCTTTCAGGCCTATAAAAAATATTAATATGGAAAGCTTTAACTCAGATTTGCAAGGTGTGAGATGGGACTTAATATCACGGTTAACGGATGTTAATGACATGGTGACAGCGTTCAACTCGGTTATTATTAGTTTGTTTGATTTACACGCACCAGTTAAGTCAGTAAGAATTAAAGAACGCTCTTACCCGTGGATCACTGATACAATCAAATCAATGATGCGACTGCGTGACAAAGCAGCAGCAGACTACCACAGAAGCCACTGTGAAGTTAAAAAGAAGTATTACAAAGACCTGAAGTCTGTCGTCATCAAAGCCTTGTACTCAGAAAAAGCATGTTATTTCAAGCAAAACATAAACAACAAAATTCATGAACCAAAATCATTGTGGAAAAACCTTAAAAGTACTCTGACACCTAGAAAGGTTACTGAATTACCTTCTTCATTTAACGATCCGGCAATTATAAATAATCATTTTTTAAACGTACCTGGTAACTCAAAAATAACTATATCGTACCTAACTTTTTATGAATTTAATAGATACTGTGATAGCACATTTCATCTACAACCAATTAGCTTAGATCATTTAATAAAAATTGTTAGATCACTGAAATCAAATGCTGAAGGCTGCGATGGAATTAATCTAACCATGTTAATGTCAACTTTTCCATATTCTATAGAGGTTATTAAAGACATGGTAAATCAGTCTATTATTACATCTACATTTCCTGACCAATGGAAGTTAGCAATAGTACAGCCACTGCCAAAAATCACAAATCCTACAGAGTTGAAAGATCTACGAGCTATAAGCATCTTGCCATGTCTCTCAAAAATTTTGGAAAAGGCTGTGTGTTCTCAACTAAATGCTTACCTTGAAAGTAACAATATACTGCCAGATGCCCAGTCAGGTTTTAGAAAGGGACGAGGCACAGTAACTGCTTTACTTGATGTCACAGACAATATCTTGAATGCTCAGGATCAGGGAATGTGTACTTTTCTGGTACTTCTAGACTTTTCCAGGGCATTTGATTGTCTTAGTATTGACTTGCTACTGTCTAAATTAAGTTATTATGGATTTGATAGTGCCACGCTAAAATGGTTTGACAGTTATCTGAGTTACCGATATCAGTATGTGAAACTAAGTTACAGTGACGGTTCCTCAAGTAATTCAGATAAAGCACATCTCCACAGAGGCGTTCCGCAGGGGTCGGTGATCGGCCCGATTCTGTTTATATTATATACCGCTGATGTAGGGTCCCACATCACACATTGCAAATATCACATCTATGCGGATGATATACAAGTATATATCTCCTGCAAACCGGCAGAAGTTGACAATGCAATAGCAAAACTTAACCAGGATCTTTCACTAATAGCGTCCTGGGCCGAAAATAACTGCTTGGTTCTTAATCCTGATAAAACAAAGTACATGGTCTTTGGTACTAAGCAGAGGTTGGCTGATCTTAACCCTACTTGCAATATTATGTTAAGAGATCGACTCATAGATCGAGTATATGAAGCACGAAACTTGGGTCTCTTACTGGACAGTGATCTCCGCTACGAGAAGCACATTGCTAGTTCTGTTAGCAGCTGTTTCTATAAACTTAAGATTTTGTATAGAATTAGGCCATTTATTAGTACAGATATGCGTATTAATTTAGTAGAATCACTGATTATTTCCAGGCTGAACTATGCAGATGTAGTGTTTGGCCCGCGCCTTTTAGCAAAAACGAAAAGACTTGTTCAACGAATTCAAAATGCTTGTGCTCGCTTCTGTTTCTCCATTCCGTTGAGGGCCCATGTCACACCATTTTTAAATAAACATAAGCTCTTGAAAATGCACCATCGTCGTAAGCTACATCTGGCTTGTCTTGTTTTTGGCGTAATAAAACACAAGTCTCCACCATATCTTTTTGACAAGTTGTCTTGCGCTAGGTCACACGGAAGACGGAACTCGACCATCCACTTGTTGACACCCAGGCATGCCTCGGCAGCTTTTCGAGGTAGCTTCCGCTATGCAGCGTCAAAGTGTTGGAACACCATACCCCCGCCGATCAGGAGCCTGCAAACCGTCAAATCGTTTAAATTTAAACTAAAAACCTTTATGCTCCAACACCAGCTAGGGCAGGAGCCCTTCAAGCATGACACAAGCTGTATTTGAGGAGAGAATTTGAAACTTTTGTTTGAATTATTAGAATTGTATCTTAAAAGAAAATTGTTGTAGATTAGGATATTTATAATTTAATTGTACTCACCTTTCTGTTATGCTCCATCCATGTCCAGCGAGATATTATGTAGTATAAGTAGTTGCTCATTTTATTCAGTTGGCACGCATTCTTCGCACCTCACATATTTGTAGTTTTGTTTTGTGTAAGTAAATATTTAATGTAATAATATAGGTCATCAATCATTTTATTGTTTTGTCACAAATATAGATGACCCATGATCTTGTAATAATTTAAGTGCTATTATTATGTGAACCCCGTGAGCAGAACCGACCATGCTGGCCGTCAAATGTCACTAATGTCAGTGTCATTATTGGGGATGCGTTCCAAAATTATAATTTAACTGTGCGAGCGACGTTTCAGTGTATCTTATGTATGTTATTGTATTGTATAATATTCTGTTTCCATTTCTGTATTTAATTTATGTATGTAAGTATGTGTATTAGAATAAGTGTCTGACGTGCGTGACCTCACAAACGGCCCCAATGGAAGACCAGCGCTGGGCTGTAATTACAGGCCCCAGCTTTATGCTGAATTGGGGACCGTTTTGTGGCATAATTTGTTTTTGTCCTTTTAAATGTGTATATTGTAAAGTCATATGTGTCACAAATAAATATTTTTTCTTTCTTTCTTTCTTTTCTTTCTTTCTTTCATCATCCCAACTCTTCCCGCGGGTGTCATAAGAGTCGACTAAGCTATTGAAGTGGAACTGACTCATTTATTGAAGTTTGATTAAGCAGCGTCATCATAGCGGACGCCCTGCGATGATGGGCATTATTTTCTAATTTGCAATGTGTCCATACAAATAAGTAATAGGAGAGACCTAAGTCCAAGCAGAGGCCGTGTGGTAACGTCTGTGTGGTGGATTTGTTACCACTCCCATGGGTGTCGTAAGAGCCAACTAAGGACTGAAGTGTCACTGACCATTCTTTGATAGAAGATTGATGATGGGCAGCAGCGTCATCATAGTGGACACATTTATTACAGTTAATAGGAGAGGCCTACGTCCAGCAGTGGACTGAGTTAGGCTGATAATAAAATCCACGGAGAGAAGCTCATGATGTGATGTGTGTGACACAATTTAAAGCTAAAGTCTTACTTTTAAAAGCGATATCGTTTCTGTCTCCCGCCGGGAGCTGTAGCGGGGGGCAAGCCACCGGCTCCGCGGGGGGAGGGGCTTCTGGCACGTTCTGGCAACACAGGATGGGTAGGCTGCCGTCGTAGCGGCATGTCTGAAAAAAATATATATTAAAAAACACGACTGCTACGGACATTGCGAAGAAACAAACATGGGTGGTCAGGAGTATACCTACAAACTTTACCCATGAATTTTTGATGTCATACGAAGTTAAGAATGTTAAATGACATAATTATGTCATTTTCGGACAAATAATATGTTCGGACAAATATATGTTGTTGAACGTTTGAATCGATGTTTGAATTTGTTTATAAATTACCAGTAAAAATTGTTTATTAATTTTTAAAAATTTAAAAGGGTTTTTAGTTTTTATACGCTAAAGATTTTTCGTAAGCTTTTTTTCTAATTTTCTCTAAAGCCAATCAATGTAGCGGGTACCTATGTCAAGATGAAAACGCATTAATGTAGTGTAAACATTCTAATAGTGCATGCATTTTTCAGTGAGTTATAATGAAAATTGGTTTTTGACAAATAGGTATGTCATTCTGAAACTAAGCCGAATCCAGAAAAGTTCATAATTATTACATTAAAGGCTCAAAATGTACTCAGGAATACATCTTTCAAGTTTATCCGTAGGTATACATTACAACCACACTGTCATAAGTTTTATACAATGTGCCCATGAGGAAAGAGAAAAATTCAACAGCGGATTTCTGACCAAATTTGAAGTTAAAAATGTCATATTAAGTTTTCTGGATTCCGTCTATTTTAAGAGAAAATTTGATTTTTTCTTAAAACCGTTTTAGACCGTTACCCTATGATAAACGCATTTTAGGAAACGATATGTTGTCTTAGTCTTATTAGGTACACTTAATTGACAGACATCAAATGTGTGATATATGATGATAGAATGTGGGTAGCACAGCTAAACATTATGTAGGTAGTTTTGTATTTGATTCCTTAGTCTTTGATTAAACCTCTAATTAACCGCATCGGTGTTGACTTATTATTGAACTGTCCACCCAGTATCCTGAATTTTACAGTGGCGACGAGACGATTTGGATCCATATACGTGCTTTGTTTGTTATTAGTGACCTACGCAAATCGTGTATTAGTTTTTGTTGGACTGTGGTGATATTGTGCCGAGTACGGAACAATGGCGGTCGGTAAAATACCGGAATTTAAAATGGGAATCGACAACTGGCGGCTGTACGTGGATCGCTTAGAGCAATATTTTTTTAGTTAACGCGATTGACGCGGCAATGCATGTACCGACGTTAATCACAGTGATGGGAGCCGAGTGTTACGAATTACTAGTCAAAGTTTTGCAGATTTGGTCAAAAGTCATTTAACATTTTTTGCTTCTTTTAGTCTCAGGAATATGCTGTTAGAATTTTTCTCTTTCCTCGTGGGCGCTGGGCACCTTTATTATATTCGTAATAATCGTTGTACAAAATCCTTAATTTTGCTAAAACACGTAAAAATCAAGGCACAATAAGCTATCTCACCATCGTCCCGTCCTGCGACCGTAGTACCCCGTTGTTTCCCCCTCCGAAGTAGCTCCGAAACGCCCCGATAGTGTACGACCGATCCTCCAGAGGGCAGCATACGATTCTTGTACTTCCCCTCCATCTGCACATCTGAGGATAATTAATAGTTATTTGTTTTACTAGGGAGCAAAGTAATTGTTTAACTCTTGTGCAAATATTGAAACCCGAGCAAGCGAAAGATTCCAGAATTTGAACCACGAGCGCAGCGAGTGGTTCATAAAATGGAATCTTGAGCAATGCGAGGGTTTTAAGGCACGAGAGTTGAACAAGCTTTGCTGCCGAGTGAAACACAACATTTTTCACCACACTAAAGCGAGGAAACATGCGAAATAAAACTCAAACATAACAAAATAGAAGGTATTTATTTGCAAGTCCTCAACTTCCAAAAAATAAACAAATCAACAATTAATAAAACAATAACCTCAAATATTTATTTTGGCGTGGCAATGCTTAAAAAATCAGGATAATTCCAAAATAAGACTCATGTAGTTTTTGGCGATTATTCTGTGATTTTCCGAATTATCTTACTTTCGCATCTCGAAATTACCCCAAAGCCACTTAAATGACGTTCTGAAAATTGCATAGTGTCAACACTTTCATTTTCCTATTGTTTGTATTTGTCGTATTTTTAGAACTTTTAATTAAAAGCCTTTTACAACAAAATGTGGTATTTAATTTGGATTTTAGCATATTGAATATAATATTATGAAAGGTTCATGTGTATGAATCTGTTTGAAACTATTGAGTTTTCGAACGTACTGTCTAGTTCAAACGTCAAAAAGCTTATTGCACTCTCAGGCCGTATAAGTTATTACTTTAGTCTATCCAGAAGAATAAAAAAAAAATACTTTAACCTCTAGAGATTAAAAAACAGTTTTGCGCTCTGAAATTGAAGGACAAACAGCGTGTTTACGAGCAGTGTGGTGAAAAATACTTTTTTACCGGAACAATAAATTTTACCATATCATTGGTAACAGATCACATATATCAAATAAAATTTACATATTTTTGAAGAATCCTTTCCCGATTATATTTCTAACTCGATTTCTAAATTCCAAAATCACGCAAATCGTCTACTCGAAATTAGCCCTCATTATGCTCTTGCGATTCTTAAGTTTTGTCTTTATGTCCCTAAATTGACATACGTGCTCCGTTGCTGTCCGTTCTGGAAAAATATTAATTTATTAACACCTTTAGACGACTTAATCAAAATTACCATAGAAAAAATTCTAAATATTCAGCTAACGGAGCGTTCCTGGTCCCAAGCATCCCTCCCTATTCGGTATGGGGGTTTAGGGATACGAAAAATTTCATGTGTGGCTTCTCCTGCATTTTTGGCGTCCGTCCACAGCACGTCTGATCTCACAGGAAAGATCCTAAGGGCTCTGCCTATTAACTGTGAGACTGCGGGTTTGGAGGACGCCAAAAATGCATTCAAAATTGCTTGCCCTTCTAAAAATTTTCCCGACAACCTAAAATCACAAAGGAGCTGGGACAATGTGTATTGCGATCTAACATACAATTCTCTTCTAAACAGCTCTGCAGGTCCGGATCGCGCGAGACTTGGCGGTCGGAACCCGGGAAGCTGGTTACTGGCTGCATGCCCATCCTTCGGCTAGTACTGGTACTTTCTTGGATCCGGCCTCTCTTAGGCTCGCAACCGGCCTGAGACTCGGGGCCGCGGTATGTACCCCTCACTTATGCTGTTGTGGCACAGACGTGGACCGACTGGGACACCACGGACTAAGTTGTCAAAAAAGCGCAGGCCGTATTTCCAGACATGCGACGCTTAACGACATAATCCGCAGGTCTCTTGCCACGATCAACGTACCTGCTCTTCTTGAGCCTACTGGTATTATTAGAGATGATGGTAAGAGACCTGATGGTGTGTCTTTGGTTCCTTGGAGCTTGGGACGGATGTTGGTATGGGATGCTACTTGCGTAGATACCCTGGCGCCGTCCCATCTTCAACGAACTACGTTTAAGGCAGCCGCTGCGGCTGAAAATGCCGAATTTTTAAAACGTAATAAATATAAGGGCCTCGGCAAAGAATACGATTTTGTACCGTTTGGCGTAGAAACTTTAGGTTCTTGGGGCCCCAGCGCACGCAAATTGTTTGCTGAGATCGCGAAACGTCTGGTTGATGTAACTAAAGACCGAAGAGCTGGCGACTTCCTCGCACAACGCATCAGTATTGCGATACAGCGACGAAATGCCGCCAGTATCCTCGGTACAATGCCACAAGGGCCAATCTTAGATATAGGTTAGGTTAAGTAGATTAGTTAGATTTAATCTATGTACATAAATTGTAGTTTTGAAAATAAATATATTAAAAAAAAAAAAAAAATTACACATTTTATTTTTATTTGTTATTAATTTATCCTTAACGCAAATGTAGCATGATGGGCGCACTAATTACAAGGCGTCAACGGTGCGGTATGACGAAGGCGGCGGGGAGGGGTGATCCGCCATGCCGCGCACGTTATTTTAAACAAACAATTGATAGTTAGTGGGTTATACAGTCAGCAGCAGATATACCTGAGCGGGCAAGGTGTCCAAGAAGTCATGTACACTTAAATCGTCAGAAAAATATGAACATCTAAGTTATCATTTTCACATACGCTTTCAGTTCGTCACATATATCTTAACACTCCAGTTTTTCTTTAACACGTACACGGTTATTTAATCACAATGTCAATAACGGTTACAAAGTCAGTGGTAACTAAGCACTCAAATTTAAGCAGTTGTCATTAATATCTACACGCACTGCCAATCACATACGTCAGCAGCCAAGGTGCCACCCGTTGCTTAGCAGTTGTTATTTCAATGGTAACTAAGCACCAACATTTTATGTGAATAACTTTCAATACTGTAATTTTTCATTCTGTAATTAATTAGTTCGTTGAATGCAGTTTTTGCAATCCAAATGGCAAACGTATTTTCCTAGCTAGCTTCGGCACCTACCGCTGAACAGCTGCAAAGGAACTTGACATGACAAGTTCTTTCGATTTGATGATTTCGGATTTCGCGGTAGCGGCCCTGAGGGCTTATTGCGAGCTACGCACGAAGTTTTGCCTCTTTGTCACACTTACGTTCGACATTGCAAGTGCGAAAGAGAGAGGCAAAACATCGTTCGTGGTTCACAATAGGCCCTCTGGTTATAACTTATAAAGAATATTTGATCCATATGTGACAAGGATTGCTTTGACGTCTGACTGACTGACAACTCACGAAAGCAGTGCAGACTTGTCACTGCATACATCTATCTCAGGTTATGGCAAACTATTCAAAATGGATACATTTCTTTAGAATATTGAAATATGACTTATATTTGTAATAACATTGTTAGGTAATAAATGAAGGTTGCAGGAGTACATTCATTCCGGACCTAATAAATTAATAATTATCAATATGACGTCAGTAGGTAACGTCAATATTTCATTGCAAGTTTGAGAAAAATAAAATGAAACAGATAACAAACATAAAACATTTTATTTTCAAAAATTGTATGTTTCATACAAGCTTTTTTCGCTTGAGGAGCGTTGGTGGCCCACCGGTAAGGCTTTCATTCCGAAGGTCGTGGGCTCAAATCCTGTCGGCTCGTACCAATGAATTTTCAGAACTTATGTACCGTACCTATGTACGAAATATCATTTGACATTATTTACCAGTTGCTTTTCGGTGAAGGAGAACATCGTGAGGAAACCGGACTAATCCCAATAAGGCTTAGTATACCCTCTGGGTTGGAAGGTCGAATGGCAGTCGCTTTCGTAAAAATCTAGCACCTACGCCAAATCTTGGGACTAGTTGTCAAATCGGGCCCTAGGCTCTCTGGCCGTGACAGAAGCCGGGGTAACGAAAAAGCAGGAAGAAGAAGACAAAGTATTGTCGCTGACTGTGCTTTACTTCCCACGACCAACTTACACATATCGAGACGATTCTAAAAAACCCAAACACAATGGGGGTTGGTTGTTTCATCACAAAGTTCCTATGGCTACCTTCCAGTTCCACCATCAGATCAGCTCTTTGTCATAATAATATTGCATTGTCATCAAAAAGCAGCTCAATCTAAAATCGGGAAATGGTTCAAATTTAACTTGCAAGATTCGATCATAGACAACGGAACTGAAAACTAAGTTGAAACTAAATTCTAAAAGCTTGTAAAAAGAGAAAAGTAAATAATTTATCCTAAAGTTGACTAAGAAGCACCTGTCAAATGATTGAAGAGAAAAATGTGAGATAGATGTATCTGATGACAAGACTGCACTGCTTTCGATGATTGTCAAAACAGTTACTTAAAATAAGTATAGCTATTTTTCAATCAATATTCAACCATATTTGTATCATACAACGTCTATTTTTCCTTCTTGTTCAGATATATTTGCCTTATTGACTGCTTAGGTACCAGTGGTTTTTTAACAGCTGAGGTATCAATGATTTGTTGTATGTTAAGAAATTAATGAAAATCGACTGTTAAGATATTTGTGACTTGTTAAGCGCTCACAAGTAAATACTATCATGACAGTCAACAACTTTTTGAAAGTGTAAATGTTAACCTCTCTTTGGACACCTCGAGTGTATAGTGACTTCCGATGCTGACTGTACACGTCGATAGATGCATAATACGTCCAAGTTTCTTGTTAGATTTGCGGATAAATTCGAACATTAGCATTTTAGTTTTTTGCTCCAAAGAGGTTGTAACAAAAATGTTAGTTACTATTCCTCTGTCAAAGCCCGACGCGTACTGCGGACCTGCGCCCGGTTAGTACGGGTACTGGCTTTTAATAATCTGAGGATAAGTAGGAAATTAATAATAATATCTATGTGTATGTATGTATTATATATATTGTCGCCTGGTACCCATAAGCCTTAGTGGAGCTTACCGTGGGACTAGGTCGATTCGTGTAAAAGATGTCCCAAACTATTTATTGTTTATTTATTTATACTTACTGGAGGCTTTTTCTCATCGATGGTGAGCAGCTTCACAGCATAATCGCAGTCATCCAACACCTTACAGACGCCAGCATCATTGTTCGCCATACAGGGATCCCCTGGAAACACATCATCAGCCTATATCCACTGAAGAAGAAGAAGAAGAAGAAGAAATAGTATTTATTCAGGACCCTAAACTAGAACATTATCATGGGGCAAAGTTGTTTAACTGTCGTGCCAATATTGATACTACGAGCTAGCGAAAGATTCTAAAACTGCAATCTTGAGCATTGCGAAGATCTCAAGGCACGAGAGTTGAACAAACTTTGCCGCCAAGTGTAATACAACTTTTTTCCCCTCACTATCGCGAGGAAATATGATTACAAATCTAATCCAAATGTAAATTAACTTAAAAAAAAAACATTTAAAACTTAATGTCGAAACGTATCGTAGAGTTACTCCTGTTACTTAAATATAGCGAATTGCTTACAAAATCACCAAAGAGAATTGACCAATTTAATATGTTTAGTTTAGTTTAGTTTTAGTTTATTTATTAATCTCACAATATACAAATTCTCTTAAAACTACACATGGTACATTTTTAGGATTTTATATTGTGATTGTCAGTTTCTTCAAAAGTTCAACATACAAAAATATTTTACTGGCATGTGACATTATGTGACGTCCGATTGCGCATGTTTACTACGATCATACAGATCCACTTATACTAGACAGTAGCGGGCCATAGGAATTAGATCAAGGTCAAATTACTTCGCCTCACATGTGAATAAGATGCAATTTTACCCGCTCGTATTAAAGGATAAAAGAGCGCTTTACGAGCTAGTAAGGGGAAAATGTAATTGACGCATTAGGAGGAATAGGAGTTAATGCCAATTACTCTGGGCAAGCGGGTTGGCGATTTGCAGTAGTGTGTCCACGATGATGACGCTGCCAGTCATCAATCTTCGATAAATAAAAGGTCAATGACACTTCGATAGTCCTTAGTCGACTCTTACGACACCCACGGGAAGAGTTGGGGTGGTGGCAAATAATTGAAGGATCCAAGGAACATGTCTCTAATTCAAATTACAGAAGGAAAAACCACCTTACTTTTAACAGGATAAGGTGTAAATTTGCCCTGATTTTTTTAAGCACTGGACATGTTTTTCCCGTGGACCCTTCATATGGTCTTACTGCCTTGTACCTTATTCCCAAAAATAGGTACTATAATGTAGTATGGATAGTAAACAAACTAAAATAAGAAAATTATTTAAAAACCGGCCAAAAGCATGTCGGGCCATGCTCAGTGTAGGGTTCCGTAGTTATGCAAAAACCGCTGGGCCGATAATGTTCGAAATAAGTAGTTTTATTTTAAAGTATTCTATGAGCCCACTATTCTTGATTTTTTTTATATTTTTGACCCACGGACCAAAAGGTAGGGGGGGGCACATTTTTTTTATGGAGCGTTATCTCCGGACTTTAGAAAAAAACTTTTCTTAAGGACCCTTGTTTTTTTTAAGAGATCTATTCAATGATACCCCACACTATAGAATTACAGCAAAATCTAGTTTTTATTCTACCACTTTGTCGGCATGATTAATATGTATACCTGTATCAAATTGCAACTTTCTAGTACCTACTAACGGCCACTGAGCTATGCTGCGGACAGACGGACATGGCGAAACTATAAGGGTTCCTTGTTTACTACGGAACCCTAAAAATGTCCTTTCGAGATCTCAATAATGTATAATATCGGTATAAGTAGATAAACTACAAAGTAGAATAAAAAGTAAATGATTAGTAGGTAATCATAAACCTTAAAGATTGCACTGAACTAAAACATTATAAGGTGGAAGTACTAGTATGCAACATGTCAACAGAGAATATTTATTTGAATCACGATATTTTTGATCATAAAGGTATAAATCTACATAAATTATTGTCATGTGTTTTGGGAGAGGAGTTTGTTAGTTTTGATAAATATAGTATTTATTTTTTATATCAAAATTTGTCAAAATTGCAAATTTTCTTAGTCAACTGCATTGTAGGAGTAAGCGTCAGATGCTTTTGCTGGCAGTCCTAATAGCTGTCACTTCAGTACAAACAGCAACACTCCTAACTGACCATTAAAGACAGAGCAGAGAGAAAATGAAAGAGATAAATATATTTATATTATGTCAACTTCAAATTAAATAATACACGGGAATGTTGATTGACGCAACTTGGTCGAATAATACAAATCGGGTTCCGAAATCTTATGAGACTGGTATCACGACTTCTGCCGAACTCTGCTGACCAATGGAGCGGGCCTTGCTACGGTTAACCAATGATCGCTCGCGGTTTCTTCAGAAGGTGACATTACCATGGTTACGTAATAACAAAAAAATTTAACCAATGATTGAAGATTGATTTTCCGGAAGCTGACGTTACTATAGTTACGTTATATATAACATCCGCTTTAGTCCTGGAGACGTCAATCTAACTTCAGAGCCGGTAATTTGACTGCTAAGCTGCTATGTAGAAATTTTCGTTCATTTTCCTTTCAACGGCTGTCACTGTCAGATATTTTTTCAAAGTTAGAATTTCAGCCAGAAACTACCTATCAAGTCTATTAAACATTTGTATGGCTACTGACAGATTAAAGGTCAACTGTCCTATAAAGGTAGACTGTCCAACGTCTATCTACCCTATTGCCACAAAGGTTACATAAGTATTCAACTAACGTCAACTAAGAGATGTGACGAATGATAATAAAGACAGCAATAGCATTTGTCTCTGTCAATGGAAAAAATTATTTAAAATTGCCCGATAACATGGCTATTTGTAAAAATATCTTGACTTGAAAAAATACCTCGCCTATTAATGTTAGATAAATCATGGCAAGCCGTGTGGTGACGGTAATAAGAATACAATTTGTCACTACCCCAACTCCTCCTGCGGGTGTCGTAAGAGTCGACTAAGGGATTGAAGTGTCACTGACCATTATTTGATCAAAGATTGATGATGGGCAGCAGCGTCATGACAGTGGACACATTACTGCGATCGCCAATCCGCTTGCCCAGCGTGGCGATTATGGGCATTTACCTCCTAATGCGTCTATACGCGTAGTTAATAGGAGAGGCCTACGTCCAGCAGTGGACTATTATAGGCTGATGATGATGATGATGAAATCATGGCATCCGATTTGAAGAAAACATACTTTTTTTATATGGTTTTTATTTTTTGTTACATTAATGAATAAATTCTTGTTGACCTCGTAAAAACATTAATAAATTAATAAACGGTCTTAGACAAATCTATGAAGAACTGTCGTTATCCAGTTTCCACTAGGAACAACGACATCTAGCGTCTAATAATGGCCGATAGCTAATTATTTATTTTCGTAGACGAAGGAATCTTTATTATTATGTCAACTAGTTTTCAAATACTGAAATTTTGACGCAACAAAGATGACATATCATCGGGGACCATCGGAAATGTCGCGATCGTGCCTACTAACGAAAAATACCGAACCCATAATATTACACGACCAAATTACATCCTTTGCCAAGTGGCTCAACATTCCTATGTAACTGACATGTGATTCTCTTTCATGCAATATTTCCAATTTCTGAAGTGTATACCTAGCTGTGTTGCTGTTTGTACCTACAAGTTTCAATGTCGCATATTGGGACATTGGAAATATTAACGCTCAGTCCTAATAAACGTCAGCCTGTCTTAAAATTATGCATATCATTTAGATATACCTAAGCTAATTATTTCAAAGTTGGGATATGAAGCATTAAATGTACATACATTAATCATCGTTTATATGCCCTAATAGTTGATTTTGTCTTATCGATGGCATCTCAAGCTAAAATACAGCGTCGGGTACTAGTACTTCCATCTTAACTTTATTTTTTCTTATAAATAAACAGTTCAATGTAGATTGTTTTTCTAAAAAAAATTGGTCACTGATGATAAAGTCTTGTGGATTTGCTATTCAATTATATGCTAACAGGAAAACAAAACGTTTTATTTACCTTCATTTAAAGTATAAACATAATGCGCGCACAACACTAAACCAATAAACACATGCATATTTTGATAAATATAAATAATCCTTTGCACAAGTTGTTTTAAATACGTCTGCCCGCAAAACAGGTTTCGTCTCAACTGGTATTATGGTCAAACAAGATCATTATAGCAGAATATGTATAGTTATGTATAGCGTACGTACGATTAGGTTAAGGAAAATACTACATTAATTAAATACGGGTAAACGCCCGTGCCGTGTGGTGACGGCAGTAAGAATACATTTGTCACCACCCAACTCTTCCCGCGGGAGTCGTAAGAGTCGACTAAGGGATTGATGTGTCACTGACCATTCTTTGATTTGATTGATGACGGGCAGCAGCGTCATTATAGTGGACACATTACTCCGATCGCCAATCCGCTTGCCCAGCGTGGTGATTATGGGCATTTACCTCCTAATGCGTCTATACGCATATGCATAGTTAGTAGGAGAGGCCTACAGAATTAGATTTGGATAGTAGAAACAAGTTCATTCATTTGTATGGCGGCCGAGCGTGTCAGATTTTGTACTGAAGTTTGAACCCTTGAATCGCCGACAAACATTTAATCGAATATTGTTTCAAAGTCAATGATTCAAGTATTTTCATTTCATCGACAAGTCGTTCTGTCGAAGAATCGTTGCAAGGCAATTATATTATTTTTTTTTTAGAAAACTGTCAATAACTTTTTTGTTTTTTGACCTATATTTGTGACGTGTATATGAAAACAATGCAGATTGTTGGTATCTTTGACCTGGTGTAGCAATCGTAGTGATAAGCTAAACGGCTTAGAAGTTAGATGTTGTAAAGGACACGTCAAAATGCTATGTATGTCCTTTACACCCACGATTTTTTTGAGCAATCAGAGTTGATAGGGTCGTAAATGACGGTCTTAGATAATTTTCTTACAAATTTGGGGCGTAAATCTTGGCGAAATGGTTCAAATAGCGACTGTTCTCCGCTTATTTTGCTCAAAACACATTTAAACATTTATTAAAACATAGGAAATATGGCGAATGAAAGCCGGATTAGAGTTGTAGTATATTTTCTCTAAATATTTAGTCACAACAAAGAAATAGACAACTTAGAAGTATGGAAAAACTGCTTGTTTCAAAACTATATGACATTTTTACAATAGTAATGTAAATGTCTAAGCTATTACTTCTAGCAGGGGAACACTTTTGTAGTTAAGTGTCATCATCAGCCTATATCAGTCCACTGCTGAACAACTGTCTTTCCTTAGCCTGTGCGTATGAACGCATTAGGAGGTAAATGCCCATAATCGCCACGCTGGGCAAGTGGGTTGGCGATCGCAGTAATGTGTTCTCTATCAGGATGCAGCTGCCCATCATCAATCTTCGATAAATGAATGTCACTGACCACTTAAAACCCTTAGCCAACTCGTACCACGGAATAGTTGGGGTGGTGACAAATGTATTCTTACTACCGTCATCACATGGCAACATGGCACGGTTTCGTAGTTTTTGTAAACAACAAACGCTGGGTAACGGTAATAGTAAAGTTTAATAAGCAACTGTTCAAGTAGTTCATGCTTATGTGATGTGACACAGGTAGTAATTGTAAGACTTTACAACAAAGAATAACTAGGAATAAATACTTACGAGTTAAGTTCCCCGGTCCTCAAGGCACAGATTGTACCTATTTCTAGAATTTAACTCCTAGATATACTCCGACTATAATGTCTTCAGATATTATTTTATTTCAACTTATTTCTACTGAAGATTCAGAATTACTGTCACATATATGTATAAACTAGATACTTGGACGGTGGCTGATTAGCTGATTACAGTTTACTGATTACCTTTAATGTATTATATTTACATAAATACTACGAAAGCGGTCCCCTCTTAGATTTAAAAGTTGTGTGGATAATGTTGATTTGACATGAAAGACTATTAATATACTTCCTATACATATGTTAGTATGTGTACAAACAAAATGGTAATAAACAACAACAACAAAAATGACATCGGTCCTTTACCACCCGGATCATTCAATAGTAATTGTATGAGAAATATAAGAATTTAAAATTTCGTGCCGGTCGTAAAGGACGACGAAGAAAAAACTTGTTCTTTAAGCCCAAGTTGGCCATAGAACTACAGAAAGTAATCGTAAAAAAAACTGGCCAAGTGCGAGTCGGACTCGCGCGCGAAGGGTTCCGTACCATTATCAATTTATTATTAAAAAAATACAGTTAAATCAACCTACCTCAAAAACTAAAAGAGATAATTTAATCAAACCAAAAATCGTTGATAGAGTTTATTAATGTGCATAACATATATTTTTTTTTGAATTTTATATCGTGTAGTTTAAAAAATAGAGGGGTGAGGACACATTTTTCAGACTTTGAGAGCTGATATCTCGAAAACGATTTGCTTAAATTTAAATAAGATTTATAAACCTTCATATCATTTTCAAAGACCTTTCTATTAATACCCCACACGCTTATATACAACTAAAAAAATTTTTCTATCCCTCAGTTACATGTATGGAGGGCCCCCGCCCCAATGGTTTTTTTACAATTTAGTATCATAATCCTGTAGCGGTTCATACAACACATATCCTTACCAAATTTCGTTACTGTAGCATTTATAGTTTCCGAGTAAATCAGCTGTGACAGACGGACAGACGGACAGACGGACATGACGAATCTATAAGGGTTCCGTTTTTGCCATTTTGGCTACGGAACCCTAAAAAGTAAGGGCGTAAAGGACAACACACAACGTATTAGGTCACTTACGACTCTATTTTTATTTGTCCATTTCCTTTACGACACAGATAATTATTTATAATAAATGACTTGATATTTACGCCTCATTCGCTAAGTTATTTTTGCAAGTCCATAGTAGAAAATCTTGGTCGTAAAGGCAACTTTTTAAGAGATATCGAAACTTTAACTATACAGATCGATAGCGCTTGAAATTCTGAACAAAACTGTATATATAACTCATTTTCGCCAAAATGTCCTTTACGACAATTGAACCCAAAGGTATCGATATATCAAAAGTGCACTTTATCCGCCCGTTTTTATATGTCAATAACTAATAACAGTATAAAATGCCAATTTAAACATCTAGCGAATACAAAAACTAGAATAAATTACCGAAATACCGGATAAAATATTTTTAAATCAAGCTAATTTCAAAGAAATGTAATAATTATAACTTTATCATTGCAACATAGCCTTTCGTACAACACTTGTTTCAACTGTTTTGTACTAACCTACGAACAAATAAAACATGGAAGCCGCACGCCATACAAAATTGCCTTTCAAAAACGGTCCTGAATTTTAGTTGACAAATGTCACCCCCTCTTTAAAGCATCAGGGTAATGAATTTAAATATCAACCCATAAAACTAAAAACCGCCATTTAAAAATAGTTATGATAGGTCCATCATAGTTTTGATTGGCTGTATTCATTTTGCATTTGTCAAAAGGTGTTGCGCCGACATAATGCGCGGTGTTAAGAAAGGCGCTATGTTCTGCCCATCTTGGCACAATTTAATAAATTGTTCTTGGGGGCATTTTTGAGCTGGCGTTAGACGTCCATGTTATATATGGTCGCAGGTACTAACTATAATAAATTGATCTATTTACTTACAAACTTAACATTACGTGTATGTATAAGGGTAATTTGTTTTTTTCTCTTCTTCCCACTCTTTTTCAATGTAAAGAAATCAGAAATCAGAAATCAGAATTTTTTATTTGTCAGAACACAGTTATAAAAGATCTTATAAAATAAAACGTCCTTGCGTTCAACATGCATGCATGTGTATAAATAGTTGATTAATTGTTCTAGAAAAAGTATTGATAGATGTCATAAAAGCAATAAAATAATAATAAAAATCAGTAATTAACATGTCAGTACATTTTTATAATTTAAATATTCCCTTACACTGTAAAAACAATTATCCATCAGCCAATTCGTCAATTTATGTTTAAAGATATTCCCCGATAATGCCCGCAAATTGTTTGGTAAATTATTAAAAATAGTTATACTGGCATTGAAAACATTTGTTTTGTATATGTCCTTGTGACTGGGTGGTTTGTACAGAAGGGACATAAGATGTGGTCTTGTCCGTCTCTCTATAACTTCACTCCGTAATTTGAAGTGTTCGGGATGTTCTTTGGCAAAAACACATATGTCCCTTATGTACAAACATGGTAGCGGCAAAACATTAAGTTTTTTAAATAGAGGAACATAGCTATCATCCATCCAAGCATTGTACTGACTGTGTCTGTACTCAATTGTATAAATACTCGATAGTCACTTACGTGAAACCTATTTCCATTATCGACATCATTTCCATACAGTGTCATATTACGCTGTCAAGTGGGAAAGTGCTTTCTATGGTACAGCTTACTCCTATTCGGAGTGGCATTTATATGCATTGTTATAGTCAGCCTCCATAGCCTAGGTCGTAGTGACCCTGCCTACGAAGCTGGAGGTTCCGGGTTCGAATCCCGGCGAGGGCATTAATGTATTTATTTATCACAAATATTTGTTCCTTGATCATGGCTGTCTATGTATTTAAGTATCTATATGTATCTATCAATTATATATATCTTCGCCTGGTACCCACAACAGAAGCATTAATTGAGCTTACCGTGGGACTAGGTCGATTTGCGTAAAGATGTCCCAAGATATTTTTTAGTACAGATGGTGTACTTTTTAGGCTCTATTGCGAGAAGTGGGTCATTTTAAGTCAGGTCCAAAACTTCGGAGGGCCATCTGTACTAAAAACGTCGTACGACACGCGTGCAAAAACGAAATTCGTAACTCGTGTCGATTTAAAACACTCCCTATCGGTCGTGTTTTAAAACATCGCCACTCGTTTCGGATTTCATGTTTTTCGCACTTGTGTCGTAATGTACTAATTTTAATGTCATATACCTAACAAGGAAAAATACCCGAGGGTAACAACGTCGTAGGTGGGATTTGAACCTACGTCCTCAGCGTTATCGGCTGATGCCGAAAACATTCGGCCACTCCAGCCATTGTTAAACTTCGGCATTTTAAAAAAAAAAAAATGTTTAATACAGATGATGCCTTTTTTAGGCTCTAGTGCAAGAAATGGGTCATTTTACGTCAGGTCCAAAACTTTGGAGGGCCATCTGTACTAGAAAACGTCGTAAGAGACACGTGCAAAAACGTGTTTTTCGCACTTGTGTCGCAATGTACTATTTTAAATAATATTTAATAGAACAATTTTGAGTTATTCCATAAAAAAATGCTATATTATTTATTACAAAAATGTAAATATTAAGTCTCAAAACAAACCTCGATTTTAAAGCACTAATTATGTCACCGTTGCATAAACTACTATTATAATTTAACCCCCATATTTTCTACAGAAATAGACTAGCATCAATAACTCTGATCACGAGTTTGTAAATTGAATTAAAATGTTTATGGGATAAGTTTTAAAACATTATAATTTATTGATAAGCCATCGGCAATAGGATGTCCACGCGATCAAGTTTTTCTGGGACTAGTCTCCCAAAAAAAAAACAATTATTTGAGTTTGAGAAGAAAACTAGAAGAATCTTTTTAAAGCCTTAGAAAAACAAAGGTTTTTTGTGCTTTATTTGTTTTTCATTTTTAAAAATTATGGTTATTAAACAACATATAACAGCGGCTTAGTCAATTGTATTAAAACTAGAATCAAGCGAATTGCGAAGCAGATTTACAATTACGCGGTAACGCTCTAGTATAACTAATTTTTGCCGTGTGGTGACGGCAATACGAATTGCACCACCCCAACTCCTCCTCATCATCATCATCAGCCTATGATAGTTGATAGTCCACTGCTGGACGTGGGCCTCTCCTATTAACTATGCGTATAAACGCATTAGGAGGTAAATACCCATAATCGCCTCGCTGGGCAAGTGGATTTTCGATCGCAGTAATGTGTCCACTATGATGACGCCGCTGCCCATCATCAATATTTTATCAAAAAATGGTCAGTAACGCTTAAATCACTTAGTCGACTCTTACGACACCCGCAGGAGGAGTTGGGATGGTGACAAAAGTGTTCTTATTGCACTAAGAACTAATCTCTTTAAAAAAAACTCTTCCATTCAACCCAAATAAAAATGAAACTATATTAAAAAATAATGTCTATTGCCTATTGAGTTATTTTCAGGAGTACCACAGATTCCCATTAAGGAGACATCCTACGCAAAAACAGGGTAAACTTTCCCCATATAAAAAGGGTTTGACAAGATGTCGCCATCATTCGTAGATCGGCTTCGTACTACCACAGATACCAAAAGAAGTTATAGACCATAGATTAAAAAAATGTTTAAAATAACGGCTATCGTTTCTTTGATGCTTATTGGTAAGTTTGTGCAGTGTTTGTTTTTTAAATGATTTTTTAGTTATACGTTATCCTGGATAAGTATTTCTAACTGACTACTTTAATGAGACCATGTGATTATATTCAATTTTTATTGAAAAAAATTCGTTATTTACTTTAAAAATATTGTTTTTAGTACAGATGGTGCCTTTTTTAGGCTCTAGTGCGAGAAGTTCAAAACTTCGGAGGGCCATCTGAACTAAAAAATGTCGTACGAGACACGTGCAAAAACGCAATTAGTAAATCGTGTCAATTTAAAACACTCCCTATCGGTCGTGTTTTAAAACATCGCCACTCGTTTCGAATTTCATGTTTTTCGCACTTGTGTCGTAATGTACTATTATGTACTTTTTATATTGGATGTTGGAGTCAGCAATATTCGCTAATTTAACAATCTGTGCTTATTTTTTTATCTTGATCGAATAATTATCATTAATGTTCGGCTAATTACTTCATCCTTATTTACTTAAATAAATAAAAGCCTTACATTTAATACAATTTTAGAAGATTTTATTCAAAAAGTGCAGGTTCAGTCTCGCTTTGATATAATTTTGATGATTTATTTAAAATAGTAACATTCATTTTCAATTTATTGGGCACTTGTGTACCGGGAATGACTCGGGGCCGGTTGTTCGATTAGTGTTTATCGTAGGGAATTTAAAAATAATGTTTTTATTGTGTTGTGGTTATTTTGTAATTTTGTTTACTGTATTTTCATGTATTTATTTATATATTCCACACATGAATACCCAATGTAGTAGGTTTTTATTTAAAAATTAGTAAAAATTGCTACATCACAAAGGGTACAACCTTATCTTAACTAAACTTATTTATAAATTAGTTTTATAGATATTTTTTTATAGGTAACTTTGTTCTTGCTATGCAATACTCATATTTAAACTGATCTAGGCCTAGATAAAACCTATCTAATGATTTTTCTGTTAGCGACATGGTCCCATGCGGACTCTAGGCGGTACAAAAAGGAGGCCACATCTTCCTCAGGTACCCCACAACATATAGCCGTAGCCCCAAATTAGAGCATGCCGTAGCGTAGTACTAGTAGATTTAAAAAGTTTTTTTGAATACTCTGTTTAGTAATTTATTGATTAGTAGAATGTAGAATTGATGTAAAAGCAGAAACAAACAAGCGATGGATTAGTTTAATTTTTCAACGACTTTAAAAAAGATTCTCAATTTGACAATTTTTTTGTATGTAAGTATGTAAAATACAGTAAAATTCGTTTATCCTTGCGTAATGGTCAAAAACGGTACAAAAAAATATTTTCTCTTTTAAAATAGATTGAACCCGGCAAACTTCAAACGACATTTTTAACTTCAAATTTTGTCAGGAATCCGGTGTTACGATTTTTCCTTTTCCGCATGGGCACATTGTACCTATGGGATCATCGATTTCCGTAAAAAAAACAATCCAAAAAATTGTGAAGAATAATTTTTGGTACCTTTACTTCGGTGCATTGCTACTCGGATGTCTATACTTACAAACTTCACACCTCTACAATTTTTAAGCCTCGTACAATTTAAATTTCAATAGATTTTGCACCCACAGTTTTGATCTCTAATAATTACCACCACTCGCGTTACTCGGCCTTCAAACGTCCCTCATTCCAGGCAGCACAGTTTGGGGCACGTTCTCCTGCGACTCGTGCGGCAACGAGTGCGTCAAGGCATGCGGCACTAAACACTTTAGAGCGTGCTGCTTCAATTATCTGAGGAAGAAACGGGGCCCTGAACATATTAAGGTAATTGGGTGATTCTAAAAAAAATATGTGATTTAATTGCCATGACCCGTTTGTATGTATGAAAAGCGTTGACCACTAAACGCAACAAAAAAGTCCTGTGACATACTGTTTAGAAGCATTCGTCAAGTTTTTTAATTCTTATTCCAGTATTTTTTTTGTATGTTTGTCTATCCTATCATTTTACTCTCCAACTCAAGTACTCTAAGGTTAGCTGGAAGATATCCCTTATAGGGATAAGTTCGCCTTTGTAATAACATTTTTATTATTATGTCGAAATTTATATTTTGTACAATAAAGTGCTTTGCTACTACTACTACTAAATTTTAGAATAGTTTGATATATCCTGAGCATTAGAATACGTACCTATATATACTGTTGTCGGGAGAATCTAAAAAAGTATAATCCAATATGGCTGACTTTCCGTAGCATAAGTCTGACACATATCGTAAAACAAGTTCGTAGATATATTTTTTAGTTAATAGTATTATACACCTAAATATAAATAATTTTACCTAAAAATGTATGTGAATTCATGGTTTAGAGTTTCAGTTTGTAATAAAACGAAGGTTGTGTTCTAAAAGTGCGTGATACCAAAATAACGAACTTATGTGCAATAGTGCAAGTTATTAAAATATTATCGAACCGGGTTACTCACGTATTTAAAGTCGATGATTGCTCAACATGTTTCGACCCATTAAGAGGGTCTCTTAATGGAGAGGACTCTCTTAATGGGTCGAAACATGTCGAGCAATCATCGACTTTAAATACGTGAGTGACCCGGTTCGATAATATTTTAATATGTTTGAGTCTCACGTTAGTTATAATCAGACATCGTACGATTTCCAGCATTTTTGGCGCAGTGTAGTTAAATTAAGGGATGTGAAGTACGTTATACGAAACAGGGTAAGGTTCATCTTTGTGTTACAACGTGTCATGACACGTTACAGCTAAAAAATTACTCCTAGATTCCTTTAACTCAACTACGTTTCGCCAAAACCCCTGAAAATTTAGTTAAAGGAATCTAAGGGTCAGTTTAAGTTGCAACGAGTAATAACACGTTGTAAGACAATAACGAACCTTAACTCACTATACTCACACCATATCTCTTAATTGAACTAAATTGCAACAAAAATGCTCGAAATTGTACGATCTCTGGTCATCATTCTAATAATGCAAGTTTTTTGGTTCGTTTACATTTTTTTTACTGACATTAATTGTATACACACAG